>JAVXUP010002476.1:117500-129045 GCA_033070095.1 Escallonia herrerae | reverse complement strand
AGCGGATTAAGGAATCTGTATCGGGACAGAGCCTGAGAAAGGTGATAGAACTCGTTTATGACTCAACTGCTAAAAGGATAGTCCTAGTAGGGCTCTAATACGTTAAGGATCAGCGAGAAAAGGGTCCTAAAGGAGAGAGGAGTCTGGAAATGGCCTATATAATGGGAAAATCCTCAGGTACATAGACAGGTTCACACACAAGCACCCAGTGCAGTTTCTGCTATTCAGAGTTCTACCCTAGTAGCGACGTTCTGACTTTAGCATCGGAGCATCTTCCACCGGAACATCCCCGGTGGTCACTCCGTGTTCTATTTTGCAGGTCCATTTCCCAATCGTGGTTCCCGATCAATATTCTAGCAGCAACATTTTGGCACCATCCGTGGGACCGACAGGGAACATGGCGAGGAAATCACCTTCAGACACTCCCCAGCCAGTCGCTCCGTCCAAAATCAGCGAGCGAGATCGAGAGGCTCCCGTTGAAGACAACATCATTCCAAAAACGACTGGATTAATGTGACTTCAGTCACCCCGAAGACGACTGACAGTTCCCAGGGAACTCGTTCCCCGACCCCTCTTCTAAAGAGGGGAGATTTGCGCCATCGCCTGACCCGAAAGCTGTTTGATACTCCGAACGCAGACCTGACCAGAGAAGTCCACGAACTTAAGGGCGTGGTAACTACCTTACAGAAGAAGCTTGAAGCGGTGGCCCCGACGATTTCTACTAACCAGACACATCTGGATCCCAGCGACCTTCGCCTTAGACTGACCTCAAGGTCCAGCTATGGTCGAAGTCATAAATCAGAGACTGATCCCAGCTATCAGCCAGAACATGTCGCCAAAAGCGAATCATATCTCCGAAGAGAAGTCAATAGAGGACAGCACGAATTCGCCTCCCGTGGTAAGCGGCAAAATTCGAGGACGACGCTGCGCGGACCAAAAGCATTGTCCCCAAGGACGAGTTCATGGCTCCGGACGAAAAGTTCATCCCCAAGGGCGAACTTCTCGCAAACCCACCTCCGGGCCATGCCCGGAGGAATTCACTCCTCCCAGGGATGATTCTGGATACCCCCTGTCCAAAGCAATTGAGAAGGCGAAACTCCCTCCTAATTTTTGGATGCCGCAGTGCGATTTATATGATGGGAGCGGAGACCCCGGAGAGCACGTCTACCAGTTCCAAACAAATATGCTGCTCCTCCAGGTCTCAGATGCCGTCATGTGCCGGGCATTCCCAACCACTTTGAGGAAGGCGGCGCATGCGTGGTTTAAGTCTCTACGACCTAGGTCCATCCATTCCTTCGCCCAGCTGTCTGACTTGTTTCAGAAACATTTTGTGAGCAGCCGAACTCGGAGGAAGAATTCGGCTAGTCTCCTCAATGTAGTCCAAGAAAGGAACGAATCCCTGTCGCGGTATTTGGGACGCTTCAACGCGGCGACATTAGAAATAGATAACCTGGATGAGTCAGTAAAGTACACAGCTTTTATGCGCGGGCTTCGTCCTACAACCAAGTTTGCATTTGCGGTAAATAAGAGCCCCCCTGGAAACATGAGCGGCTTGTTGGATAAAGCCAACAAGTACATCCAGGCCGAAGAATACTTGGAAACCCACAAAGAACACAGAGGAGACAATGGGCAAGGGCAAGAAAAGAGAGCCCGAGAAGATAGTCCAAGAAGTGGACGGGGTTCTAAGCGTTCAAGGAGGGACGAAAGGCGCCCCAAAAGAAATGTTCGACATGAAGAATCTGACGCCATTGAATGCTAGACCATCGCAGATTCTCCATGAGATAAAGGATAAAGAGATACTGGAAAGACCAGAGAAGATGAGGTCGGCGCCCAATCAGAGAGATAAGAATTTGTGGTGCCATTACCACAATGACCATGGTCATACTACCGACAAGTGTGAATCGCTCAAGCGCGCAATAGAGGCTCTTATCAAACGGGGACATCTGCGAGGGTATGTCAATCGAAGAAATGAAAAGAGGGAAGCCACCCCCTTAGCAGGAAGAGAGGAAGTGCGAGAAAATGCGGGCGTCATCAATACTATCTCAGGAGGAATCGCCGCAGGAGGCTCTTCCGAAAAAGGACGAAAAGCTTACATAAGGGAAGTCCTCACAACTGTGGGACCGTTGACTAAAAAGCAGAAGAAAGAACCGGCCCCAACAATATCCTTCTCTGATGATGATGTGGGAGACACAAGAACACCTCATGACGACCCCCTGGTAGTTACACTTCGGGTGGAAAACTTCGACGTGAAAAGAATCCTCGTAGATAATGGAAGCTCAGCGGAAGTACTCTTTTATGAGGCGTTTCAAAGAATGAACATCCCATCCTACCGCTTACGGAAGATAGATACGCCTCTATACGGTTTCTCTAACCACCCTGTCGTTTGCGAAGGAATTATTGCATTACCAGTGACTGTAGGTGCCCCTCCAAACCAAGCTAAGCTGATGCTAGATTTCGTGGTGGTACGTGTTCCTTCGGCCTATAATGCAATTTTGGGCCGAACAGCATTAAACCAGTTAAGGGCGGTGGTATCAACATACCACATGAAAATGAAATTCCCCACGGAGAATGGAGTTGGGGAAGTCAAGGGAGACCAGGCGGTGGCTCGGCAGTGCTACATGGCGTCATGCCGAAACAGAGCCAATGAAACCCTCATGATTGAAGATTTGAGGGATGAGACCAAAGTCGAAAGAGGTAAGCCCCTGAAGACCTCTTTGATATCGAGCTATACCCAGGCAACCAAGAGAAAACAGTAAGGGTAGGGACAGGATTGTCAGACGACCTCAAGCTTGTGGACTTATTGCGGAGCTACTCAGATATCTTCGCTTGGACGGCATCGGATATGCCCGGGATTGATCCAAAAGTGATCACCCATAAATTGAATGTGGACCCGCTCAAGAAGCCGGTCAAGCAAAAGAAGAGAACATTCGCTCCAGAAAGACAGGTAAAAATTGAGGAAGAAGTTGACAAGTTGTTGGCAGCCGGATTCATCGAGGAGATATCATACCCTGATTGGATCGCCAATGTCGTGATGGTACCCAAGTCGAGCGACCATTGGCGAATATGCATCGACTTCACTGACCTCAACAAGGCCTGTCCAAAGGACAGTTACCCGCTACCACGAATTGATATCTTGATTGATGCAACTTCGGGTCATGAGCTGTTGAGCTTTATGGACGCGTATTCTGGCTACAACCAGATCAAGATGTGCGTAGACGATATTCCCAAAACCGCCTTTATTACAGAACGAGGATTATATTGCTACAAAGTCATGCCTTTCGGACTAAAGAACACTGGGGCAACTTATCAGCGCCTTGTTAACATGATCTTCCACGATTCAATCGGGAAAAATATGGAGGTATACGTGGATGACATGCTGGTGAAGAGTGTAAAAGCGGAGGCTCATGTGAAATACCTCAAAGAAACCTTTGACATCTTGAGAGCTTATAACATGAAGCTAAACCCACTCAAGTGTGCGTTTGGCGTAGCGTCGGGGAAGTTCTTAGGATTCATGGTATCTCAAAGGGGTATTGAAGCCAATCCAAAGAAGATAGGCGTCATTCATGCCATGAAGTCGCCTAAGACAATCAAGCAGGTTCAGGAACTTACAGGAAGAGTAGCTGCTTTAGGAAGGTTCATGTCCAAATCAGCAGAAAAATGCCTTCCCTTCTTTAAGGCTATCAGGAAGGCAAAAGATTTTGAGTGGACAGAAGAATGCCAAAAGTCGTTCGAGGAATTGAAGCCAGTTACTGGTGAAGACTTGTTCCTATACCTATCGATCAGTGAGGTAACGGTGAGCACGGTCTTGATCAGAGAAGAAGAAGGCAAGCAAAGACCTGTTTATTACATAAGCAAGGTCCTGCAAGACGTGGAGACCAGATACCCTCGAATAGACAAAGTGGCCCTTGCCCTTGTCACATCGGCTAGAAAACTGAGACCATATTTCCAGTCGCACACCATCGTTGTGTTGACTGATCAGCCATTGGGGAAAGTACTCCAAAATCCTGATGCGTCAGGGAGATTGGTAAACTGGTTGGTGGAACTGGGTGAATTTGATATCAAGTACCAACCCCGTACAACAATTAAGGCTCAAGCCTTATCAGATTTTGTTGTTGAGTGCACGATACCGGAAGACCCCCAGCAGTTGATTCTTTCAGAAGTTTTGGATCCTTGGCTTCTTTATGTCGACGGTTCTTCCAAGGTTGGAAATAGCGGAGCCGGGCTTATACTGATCAGCCCTGAAAAGTTCAAGATTGAGTATGCCCTTCGCTTCAACTTTCAGGCATCAAATAATGAAGCAGAGTACGAAGCACTATTAGCAGTAATAAGGTTGGCACACTCTCTGAAAGTCAACTCTCTTTCTGTACACAGCGATTCTCAGTTAGTTGTGAATAATATATTGGGAGAGTATGGAGCGAAAGATGATAGAATGGCCCAATATCTCCAGGCTGTGAAGACGGAAGCCGCTAAGTTCAAGAATTTTGCCATCCGCCACATACCGCAAGACCAAAATGCCCAAGCAGACTCACTGTCAAGACTGACCTCCGAAGACATTTCGGAGTTCTCACGTGCAATATACATTGAGTTCCTCCAAGAAAGAAGTATCCAGCTCTCAAAGGAAGTGGATGTGATAGAGTATGAACCGTGCTGGATGGACCCAATTATTCAGTACCTCGCCTCGGGGGCGTTACCTATAGAGAGAAGCGAAGCACGTAATTTACGTGCTAAAGCTGCTCGGTTTGCCCTTGTAGATGGTGTGCTATACAAGAAGTCTTTTAGCCTACCATACCTAAAGTGCCTGACCCCTAAAGAGGCAGATTATGTGTTACAGGAGGTTCATGAAGGTATTTGCAGACAACACTTGGGTGGAAGAAATCTAGCGCACAAAATCTTGAGGCAAGGCTATTACTGGCCAGGGATGCAGAGAGACGCTATAAAGTTCACGAAAAGGTGTGACCAATGTCAAAAATTCGCTCCCCTTACACACACACCGGCAGCGCCCCTTAGTATCTTAACTTCCCCAATTCCGTTTGCAATGTGGGGGATGGATATTTTGGGCCCCTTTCCGATGGCTACCGGGCAAAGGCAATTTGTGATAGTCACCATCGACTACTTCACAAAATGGACTGAGGCCGAACCGTTGGCTACCATAACAGCGTCGAAATGTGAAGAGTTCTTCTGGAAGAACGTTGTCTGTCGCTTTGGGGTTCCAAAGATCCTGATCACCGATAATGGGAAGCAATTCGATAATTCTAACTTTCGAAGCTTTTGTGAAGGCCTTTCTATCAATCTCCATTTTACATCAGTCACTCATCCCTAATCCAATGGACAAACAGAGAACATGAATCCATCAATCCTTCAAGGGTTGAAGAGAAAACTGGACGATGCTAAGGGGGCATGGGTTGACGAACTTCCAAAGGTACTTTGGGCATACCGCACAACACCCCATTCGGTGACAGGCGAGACACCATTTCTGCTGTGTTTCGGGACAGAGGCACTGCTGCCCGTAGAAGTGGGCCTCCCCACAGTTCGAGTGCTGCAATTTTCGGAGGCAGAAAATGAGGAGAACCTTAGAATAAATCTGGATTTGTTAGATGATGTGCGAGCCCAAGCCTTAGATTGGATGATTTCAATGAAACAACGAGTCGCGCGATTCTACAATCGAAGGGTTCGAATACGGATATTTAGAGTTGGGGATCTAGTCCTCAGAAAATTGGAAGTTTCAGACCCAAAGGCTGCTGGGGGGAAGTTGTCGCCAAACTGGGAAGGACCTTACAAAATATCGAAGGTGCTTAGACCAAGCGCTTATTCACTTGAAACACTTTCAGGAGAAGCGATCCCGCGAACATGGAATGCTGACAACTTGAGGCAATACTACCCGTAGAGTCTTGTATCTGTTACAAGACATTTTCCCGTTTTTGGGGGGGAAAGTGGGATAGAACACAGAAGGATAGTAGAGACGAAGTATTTCAATTATAATAAAAATCTTCTTCATCTTCTTCAGTTTGAAGTATATCGTTTCGTCTATTTAATATTAACATCTTTACCATTACTGGAAAGAAGTATTGCTTACATCAGCACAACGATGAATGATTAGCTCAGATAACGATATCCATGTTCCCAAGAACGACGTACATTCAATACCCGAGCAGACTGCGCGAGTAGACTGCCCGATCAAGTAAAACCACGAATGATGCTCAAGCAAAGTATCACCCATTGTGATAGGGCAAGACACAAGTTTTGCCTAACACGGTCTAGCTTTAGTTCTAGCCCGAGAAATGGCAAAACCATGTGGGGGATCGTCGCCCCACCCTGTTTCGTTAATTCGAAACCTGGCCGAGCGTGAGTGTGAGGCTTCTTTGCCAGCCCTTAGCTGACTATAAGGGTTCGCGTCAAAGTAAAACCACGAATGTTGCTCAAGCAAAGTATCACCCATTGTGATAGGGTAAGACACAAGTCTTATCTCACACGGTCTAGCTTTAGTTCTAGCCCGAGAAACGGCAAAGCCATGCGGGGGATCATCGCCCCACCCTGTTTTGTTAATTCAAAATTTAGCCAAGCGTGAGTGCGAGGCTTCTTTGCCAGCCCTTAGTTGACGATAAGGGTTCGTGTCAAAGTAAAAACAATGCAAAAAGTGAAATATCCAAAACACGATTACTTCCCAGAAAACCCCTAAAGGGGTAAACAAAAAAAAAGAGAATATTAATTTCCATTTGCAAGCCTCTGAGGCAACACAAGTATTGGGGGCACATCAAATGGAAATTGCAAAACAGGGGAATAAAGGTAAGTTGTCCTAAGATGCAGGAGCATTCCCGGATCGGACACTCTTCTCCCCGGGAGAAATACCATCTCCAGCTTCAGTAGGCACGGCAGTTTCCCCAGACGACGACTCAAAGCTGGGCACCACAACGTTGTCCAAGAAAAGGCTCGGATACTTGGCCATCGTTAGTTCCTTGGCTTTTTGGAAGCCCTCCTGAAAGATGGAAAGCCCGTCTTCAGTCTGCTTCCAGAGCCATTCATCACCAGCTGTACCATCAAGGAATGCCTGGATGGCCTTGTTCCTGACCTCAGACTTTTCATGCCTCAGCTTCTCACATCTTTTTTCCAGACGACCAAGCTTGGTAAGCAGATCAGCATTCTCCGTCTTGAGGTTCTTGACCTCCTTATCAAGTTTGTCAGCCTTGCCTTCGGCTGCTCTCTTGTCAGTCTCAGCATTACGGACCACGTCCATCGCCATCAAGAACCTGTCCTGCATCTGGCTGCTATAGCAGTATGCCTGAAAAGGAAAGAGAGATGAAGACGATTATGTGGTAGGAAGATGATAAGAGTTTATTTGACAGCCCCAAAGAGAGGGAAGTAATTCAAATTACGTTGTAAGCAGCCTGGATGTGCGCCATAGCAAAGGCCTCATGAGGCTGGTTTTCCAAGATGAGTTTATCACTTGGCAACACCCCGTGAGCTAAGTGTTGAGCAGAGACATGAGAATGGGGCATTCCCGAGTCGCCTCTCTTTATGGTCTATCTGGGACGGAAAATTGGATCCTTCTCGATTGGAAGATCCTCAACCACAAGCGGAGGTACTGGAGGAGTTTGAGTGCGAAGCCTTTTTACAAGAGGGGAAGAACCTTCCCCTGTGCTCTCCTTCCTTTTCCCCTTCGAAGCCTTTTGCAGCAGACCCAAAAAGTTGCCTTTTGCACCTTCTCCTTTGCCAGCCATTTCTATAAAAAAGAAAAGGGTTAGGGAACATGTTTATAATTACATAGGAAAGAGATACATAAACATGGCTTTAGACTCTACCTAGACTTGGAGTCCTAGAAGACGACGTATCTATCGTCGGGTCTTGAGCCTTAGGCCTTGAAATAATTCGAGATTTTAAAATAGGAGTTGGAGAAACAGGCATAGAGGAGGCAGGAGGAATGAGCCTTGCATGCAGCATCTTTTGATCTGTAAGGGGCTCATCAATATTGAGAACACCCATCCTCTTTATGTGATCAAGCAGTTTCTTTGTCATAGCATTGGGAGATAAGAACCCATCCTTTTCAAAATCTTTACAGAAACCGTTCCACTTTCTTAGGAACTCCCATTTGCCGCTTGGCCTCTGAATGAAGAAGTATCAGGAGTGCCAACCTTTGTTGGATTTGGGACCTCCCTTTATCACTCTGATTCGGTTGTGAATATAATACCAACCATCACCTTTGGCCACACTCTTTATAAAGCATACTTCAAGGTATAATCTCATGAAATCATCGACAGTCACTGGATACCCTGAGGTCTGCACAAGATAGATCAAGCCAACTAGTTTTCTCCACCCGTTGGGCACAAGTTGACCTGGCGCCATTTTATAGTGGTTAAAAAAGGCAACAACAAAGGGGTGCATTGGAACTCTATAGCCAGATCTAATCTGGCCTTCGTAGACACTCGTTTCCAAGTTCGTACCATAGTTGGTAGGCTCTTGGAGTGTAGGAACCTGAGCAGAAAAGGGAGGAGGCAAAGGATACACTTTCAAAAGCTCGACTATGCTTTCTTTTGTCATCTTGCTCCTCTTCTCATCTGCGGCGAACCAAGTGTTTTCATCAAATTTATCCTCGGCTTCATCCTTGATTTCCCCAAGAGCATCTATATGGCGAAACGAAGTGTTGGTTTGGGGAGTAGAAGGTCCTACTTGACTCCTATAAGTTGAAGTACCTACTTTTGAAGATCTACTTTCAGAATCACTTTCTAAATGGTTTTCTGTGGAACTACCGGAGGGCGACGAAGAACTACTCGAAGTGGCTGAAGACATATTCTAACAGAAGCTACGATGTGGAGAGCTATGAAAAGGAAATAGATATGTGCCGAACAGGAAGAAAAGAAGAGAAACTTACTTGTTAAAATATGAGCCAAACAGAGTGAGAGTGAGTAGCAGGGGGCAAATGAGGAGAGGAGTCCAAATATATAGAAGAGTGTTGGAGTAACCGCCCCTACGAAGGCGGCAACATTCAAGACAAGTGTCGTCCGGGATTCCCGGAGCATTAAATTTTGAAATTCAAAATGTAACAGCATCAACATTCAAGACGCCTGCACGGTTCCCTGACACTTGGCAAGACAAAAAACTGATCCATTCCCGAGCAAAATTTTATTAATGCCCGAGCAGGCTCGTTCGACCAGGGAGTCCGAGCAGGTCTCCCGAACAGACAGCCAGAGCAAGGATACTTGACCAAGGGTACTTGACCAAGTAGTTCGACCAGGGATTCCGAGCAAATCTCCCTAACAGACTGCCCGAGCAGGTCTCCCGGCCAGATTACCGGTGAATGGATGTCGTAGCAGGATCGTCTGACCAGAGTGCCCGAGCAGGATCGTCCGACCAGATATCCCGAGCAGGATCGTCCGACCAGACCTCCTGAACAGGATGACAGGCTAAAGGTCCCCGACCAGGGTCTCCCGACCAGACTTCCCGACCAGGATGACTGGCTAGAAGTCCCAACCAGGACGTCCGACCAGAACTCCCGACCAGGGCATCCGACCAGGATGACACGCAGATTTCCAGACCAGAGGTCTTGACCAGGATGACAGGCTAGAGGTCCCGACCAGGGCTCCCGACTAGGACGTCTGACCAGGGCTCCCGACCAGAGCTCCCGACCAGGACGTCCGACCAGAGCTCTCGACCAGGATGTCCGACCAGACCTCCCGAGCAGGATGTCCAACCAGAGCTCCCTAGTAGATCTCCCTAGCACATGCTTTTGAGTGTGGAATTCTAAAAAGTTCTGCTGAATGACATACATGGAAAATTCATAGCTGGACTGCCTTCGGTCAGTCTTTAAACATATGCCTTTAACCGTTCACTCAAAGGAACCGTCAAAGGTAGGGGGCATTATGATATAGCTAAAATATCCACCTAACCAACTTATGACACGTGGCATGGATGCCTTTGAGCGGATTAAGGAATCTATATCGGGACAGAGTCTGAGAAAGGTGATAGAACCCGTTTAGGACTCAACTGCTAAAAGGATAGTCCTAGTAGGGCTCTAATACGTTAAGGATCAGCGAGAAAAGAGTCATAAAGGAGAGAGGAGTCTAGAAATGGCCTATATAATAGGAAAATCCTCAGGTACACAGACAGGTTCACACACACTAGCACTCAGTGCATTTACTGCTATTCAGAGTTATACCCTAGTAGCGACGTTCTGACTTTAGCATCGGAGCCGCCTCCACCGGAACATCCCGGTGGTCACTCCATGTTCTATTTTGTAGGTCCATTTCCCAGCCGTGGTTCCCGATCTATATTCTAGCAACAACAAAGTGAAATAGCAAATAAATGGTAAAGTTCGTCTCTTGCGTATAAGCAATAGTAATGACACGTGTGCTAAGGTAAAAAAAAAGACGAACGAAAAGAGAAGAAAAAGATATAAAAATCAGAAATAAAATTATATATACCTACAATGAAATAAAAAGACAGAGACTGATTTGTCAAGAGAAAATAACTGTGTTGTCTTGCATGCTATTTATTTTTGCAAGCTCCACTTTCGATTCTGGAGATTGAGTTTAGTCAATCTCTTTAATAAATACTAATATCGTAATTGTTTAAAAAAAATCTAACATTACGAGGGAGAGATATACATATACTTTATACTACTAATATAGATTGTACGTAAATGTGGTCGAAAGTAAGTTTTGAGATGATATAATTAGCATTTTTGGGATCAAAAAAATACAATTCAATTATGTTCTTATTTCTTTTGTGACTGATTTTAGGAGAAATGTATATTTGATATTCACAATTGTAATATGTTCCATATTTAGAAATCTTCTTTGTAGGCTTTAAGATTGAAGAAATGTTTGATAGTCCTACAGTAAAGAAAAGCAAATGAAGAAATTAAAAGAATGAATCTACAATATGTTACATTGGTTAATGTCATACATTTTAAGATTTGTAATTTTCAAGACGAGGTGCTTTGCATTTCATTTGCATTTCATCATTATGAAATGCAAAGCACCTAGTCTTCAACTACAATAACTGAACAAATTTTCAATTTAAATTGGCAGCATATTTAAGCCTTGCTTTTTTTCCTATTTTGTAATGCAAATTTAACCCTGTTTGTTGTTTTTTCAGTTTTTTTTCCAATATTTTTTGTTTCTTAACTTATTTTTCACGTATTTCACTTTCTTTGTTTTGTTTTTGCTTTTCAATTTTTCAATATGTTAATTGTTTGCCAACCCAAAAATGAAGGGAAAAATCACAGTTCTTGTTAGCCAACTCATTATCCAATTTTTATTTCATTTCAACCAAATTAAAATGGGAGTAATAAAGGGATTCTTTTGTTTTGTTTATCTTTCTCATCACACTTTTCATTTCACGATGTTAAGAATATATTCATTACCCAATGTTCATTCAAATTTAAAAGAGAGTCACAAAGGAAGGATAAGAGTGTTATTGACGTAATTAACGGATGATATAATCGTCCAAAAAAAATTTACAACATTCGTACTCTTATAAGTAGCATAGCTAAGTTAACCAACATCATTTTGCAGTTGGTATAAAACTACATAGTTACATGCTTAGAATATTG
>JAVXUP010002476.1:30000-112500 GCA_033070095.1 Escallonia herrerae | reverse complement strand
CGGACTCGCTTCCATTTTCAGCTCCCTTCAAGTTTCGAGTAAAACTTGCTTCAAGCTTCACTCAAGTAAGGTAAGTTTGCGAATGGTGAAGTTTTCTTTATGGATTGAATGGTAAAATATAATTTTATTTTGTTCGGACAAAAACGTATAGATTTTTTTTTATGTTCTAGAAATTTGTCACTCTATTCTTCAATTTGTGATGTTCTAGACATGATGTTCATAAAAAAGGTGTAATTTGTTAACTCTAAATAAAATTATAGTTTAATTTGATTTTTTGGCATGATGAATTCGTCTATTTATCTTAGTAATTTTAATTTGTTATGTTCAATAAATTAATAATTGTTAATTTGGAGACACTTTCAGGGGTTATGCATACGGTATGTTTGTCATCCTAAATTGGTCTATTCGCCAAGGTAATTTTTAGGTAATATTTTCAGTTAGAAATGCCATTTGATTGTTAAGCGTAGTCTATTTCTACACAGGTCTTGTTTCACAATGTCTGATTTCGTGTCGAGCTCCAACGTCCCCGTAGATGCTAGTGATCCGTATCTAGGACGAACGTTTCAAACATTGGAAGAAGCTGAAGAATGTTTTCGAGCGTATTCATTGAGGGTTGGTTTTGGCATTAGAATAAAGACTACAAGAACAAGCAACGTAACAAAAAAGATATGCTCTCGCTTATACGAGTGTCATAGGGGCAGAAATCCACAGCAAAATGAGACACGCGTAGGCAATGATGACAGTGATGACGAAATAGGATATTCGCGTAGAAGACGGGACTGCTTTGAGCGCACAAATTGCCAGGTCAAGATGTTCGTAAGCTACAAAGCCAATCATGATCATTGGCTTATTACCAGCCTGGAACTGGCACACAATCACCCGTTAGTAACTCCTTCTAAGGTGAGTCAGATGCATCAACACAAGAAGATGGGTAAGGTCGCGAGGAGCCTAATTCACACAATGAGCAATGCGCGAATTGGACCTACTGAGATTGTTAATGTTCTTGCTGAACAGGCTGGGGGAATTCAAAATTTAAACTTTAACACGACAGACGTTCGTAACGCGGTCCGAACCCATAGACGAGCCGCGTATGACCTCAATGATGCGCAATCGACAATGAGCCTATTGAAACGGATGCAGATGGAGGACCCGCAGTTTACCTTCGATTATAAACTTGACGACGAGCATCGAGTTAGTACAATTTTTTGGGTCGACGGTCGTTCGAGGCTAGCTTATAAGCATTTTGGGGATGTCGTGACTTTCGACACCACATACCGTACCAACAAGTACTCGATGCCGTTCGCTCCTTTCACCGGCGTCAATCATCATTATCACTCCATCCTGTTCGGGTTCGCCTTGTTAAGGGACGAGAGCGAGGGTTCTTTTGTATGGTTGTTTAGGACGTGGCTGGAAGCAATGAACTTCAAAGCACCCAAAGTGATCATCACCGATCAAGATTTGGCAATGAAGAAGGCTATTGCGACCGTCTTCCCAGACACCCGGCACAACTTGTGCACTTGGCACATAAGCAACAAATACCCTGAACGTCTGCATCACGTGTACGCAAAGTATCCAGACTTTAAACAGGATTTTGACAAGTGCATTACCAAGTCATTAACGATTGAGGAATTCGAGGAGAGGTGGGAAAAGCTTGTTCGGGATTACTCATTGCAAGACAACGAGTGGCTCCGGCACTTGTACGAGCGCAAAGAGCAATGGATTGGCGTTTACACGAGGAGGTATTTTTCAGCGGGCATGAAAACGACGGGCAGGAGTGAATCTATGAATGCCACGTTCGATAGTTATGTGGGTACAGCTACCAATTTGAAGACTTTCGTTGCATCCGCACAAAAAGCGGTAGCTTCGTTGTTCGTAAAAGAAAGGGCTGCCGACTTTGCAACAACGTACAAACAAAGGAGAAGGTTGCTAGAGACCCCGCTGGAGCTGAACGGTGCCAAAGTCTATACGAAGGAGATCTTCTTGCTATACCAAGTAGAGCTGCGAAAATCGGGACGATACAGTATAAACAAGGTGGCAGAAATGTCTACGCGTGAGTACAAGGTTTATTCGCTCGTGAATGACCTCGTCCCTGAGAAGCTGCGCAGAATTTATACGGTGAGCCACGACACATTGACGGACTCGGTGACGTGTGTTTGCAAGAAGTTTGAGTTCCATGGCATCCTGTGTAGACACATTCTGCGGTTTTTCACCCAGAAGAATATCAGGACAATCCCCGATAAATACGTCTTGCCACGGTGGACGAAAGGTGCAAACAGGTTGCACGGTACCATTTCCTTTCCGGAGCACCCGTATACTGACTTTGAAGAATCAGAGACGTTGCGGTATAATCATCTGGTGACGATGTTCACCCGTTTGTCCGTAAAGGCTGCTGCTACAATGGTCGGTTATAAACATCTCCTCGATGTAGCTCAGCAGCAAGAGCCCATCGTCGACCAGTTGGAAGCAGCTTCAGTCACCAATGCGGTTGACACCGAGCCTACGACGGAATCTGAAGATGACGAGCCGGGGGAGGAAGGCGACAATGATATCCGGCCGTTGGATCCAATTATATCGCAAACGAAAGGCCGCAAGAGATCTACGCGGATGAAAAGCTCAATTGAAACGGCAACTCAACCTAAAAAGCTGCGAAGGTGTGCATTGTGCAACAAAATGACCGACCACGACAAGCGGAACCATTACAAGGCACTGGGGATAAGTCCCGGGGGTTTGCAAGATGGGGCAGAAGATGACGCCGAAGATGAGGACGAACAAGCTGCAGTGGACCTTTAATTTTTTGTATAAGTTTGACATTTGTAATAATTTTTATATAAGTTTGACATTTGTAATAATTTTTTCTAATAATTTTTCAACCGAATACTGGAATTTTTTTTTCTGATGTAGCGATTTCTGATGTAGCGGACGGATATGCATAGTCCTAATTTTTTGGTCATCATTTATGTCCGCTATACAATGTAGCGGACGTCATCGCAGAAAAACTTTTGGTCTTCATTTATGTCCGCTATACAATGTAGCGGACGTCATCGCAGAAAAACTTTTGGTCTTCATTTATGTCCGCTATACAATGTAGCGGACCTCTATCCTATTGTATATATTAATCAAAACGGGCAATCAGCTTATATCAGTCCGCTATATCTCTCTCTCTCTCTCTCTCTCTCAAACATCTAACCCAAGCCGCTACCCCATCTACGGCGACCCACATCTCCGGCGACACCACCGTCCTCCCCTCATCGCCGACCTCGATGGCTTCTGGATCGGAGACCACCTACGATTTTATTGGCAACTTGCACCTGGCAGGCAAACACTTTTTCAAAGTCATGATGCCGGGATTTGAGAATGAACTTGTAGGCCATCCCTCTTTCTCTGTATTTTCGTGTGTTAAAAGTTTGATCTTTTGGTTAAAAACTAACCTATTTTTTGTATTGTGTTTGTTAGGACATACCGGAAGCCTTTACCAATCAATTTACAACAATTCATGACAGTTCAAGATTATATAGCCGCAAGGGGGCCTGGCAGGTTGAAATCAAGCTGAAGCCCGGCCGACCCCAAAAAAAGCAATTCGCAGAGGGTTGGAACGTCTTCGTGCGCCAGCATGGCCTCGAACTCGGGGACTTTGTAGTGTTTGAACACCTTGGCTGGTGGGATTTTCAAGTTGTAATCTTTGATCGGAGCGCTTGTGAAAAAATTTATTTCCCCCAATGTGAACCCTAATTTATTATTAATAACCAAATTTATTGTATACATGTTCATTATGTTTCCAAATTTTTCTCGCTTAATTGTGCCGTTTGAGATACCCTCAATATATTGACATCGTTGATTGTGAATCGTATGTTATTTATTGTTTATCGATATTGAGATTGTTGATTCCGTCGCTAAAACAAGTCTTCGGGCGCCAATTTATTAAAATTGCATCACGCTACATTGTCTTAACCCAACACTTAGAAAATTTTCACTTCCCCCACTGTCCGCCACATTGTGTAGCGGACGGACCAGCAGAATATCTTAACCCAACACTTTGAAAATTTTCACTTCCCACTGTCCGCGACATTGTCTACCGGACAGACCAGCAGAATGCCTTATATCAACACTTAGAAATTTTTCACTTCCCCCACTGTCCGCCACATTGTGTAGCGGACAGACCAGCAGAATATCTTAACCCAACACTTAGAAAATTTTCACTTCCCATTGTCCGCGACATTGTCTAGCAGACAGACCAGCAGAATGCCTTATATCAACACTTAGAATATTTTCACTTCCCCCACTGTCCGCTACATTTTCTAGCGGACGGACCAGCAGAATATCTTCCCCCACTGTCCGCCACATTGTGTAGCGGACAGACCAGCAGAATGTCTTAACTCAACACTTAGAAAATTTTCACTTCCCCCACTGTCCGCGACATTGTCTAGCGGACGGCCAGCAGAATGCCTTATATCAACACTTAGAAAAGTTTTCCCACCCCCACTGTCCGCGACATTGTCTAGCGGACAGACCAGCAGAATGCCTTATATCAACACTTAGAAAATTTTCACTTCCCCCACTGTCCGCTACATTGTCTAGCGGACGGACCAGCAGAATATCTTCCCCCACTGTCCGCCACATTTTCTAGTGGACGGACCAGCAGAATATCTTCCCCACTGTCCGCCACATTGTGTAGCGGACAGACCAGCAGAATGTCTTAACCCAACACTTAGAAAATTTTCACTTCCCCCACTGTCCGCGACATTGTCTAGCGGACGGCCAGCAGAATGCTTATATCAACACTTAGAAAATTTTCCCCACCCCCACTGTCCGCGACATTGTCTAGCGGACAGACCAGCAGAATGCCTTATATCAACACTTAGAAAATTTTCACTTCCCCCACTGTCCGCGACATTGTCTAGCGGACAGACCAGCAGAATGTCTTAACCCAACACTTAGAAAAACACTTAGAAAATTTTCACTTCCCCCACTGTCCGCGACATTGTCTAGCGGAGAGATTTTGTTTTCCACCTTTCAATCATTCTCAATGAGAGCCAAAAAAACCAAACTCAAATCATCTTCAACGGAAATCAGACAAATCAATCAATCAATAATCTTCAACACAAATCAATGAGAGCTTTCTAAATAATCATAGTTTATTAAAAAAAATTGAAAGTGTAATGGTACAATGTCAACTGGGGGAATCATGTTGGGAGGGATTCTCGGCATTTGCCGGATTTACAATATACGTAACCGCTCTAGGCCGGCCTTTCATAATTTGCCAAGCCATTCTATATCTAAAGGTGTCTACTTCTGCTTGGCTCCACACCGCCGCCTTGAGGCTCTCAGACCGGAAAATGTAATCCATGTACATGCAAAGGAAAACGCCGCAGTCCGAAGTGTTACGTTGCTTGGGCCTCCTCTTCTTCAGTCGCCAATCGAGCTTTGGCCGCGCCGGTACAGGGTTACCACGGACACCATTGACCATTGCACAAAATATATTCTGCAAGAAACACAAAACGGCGTAAGACACGAGTTAACATTTATGCCAAGTTACAATAACTGTTAAACAACAATCGTAATATTACCATTGAGTCCAACTGGGCTTTGTACATCTGCAGCACAGGCATAAAGGCGGTATCGTCGTGGAGACTGTCGATCACCGATACGACTTTTCACCGGTTCATAGCAAACCAAGTACCAGTGGCTTTCCCCTAAAAATGGGATTAGAAACACGTCGGCAACACTTGCGCTCACTGGACTATCCCTAGCAAGATACGCTCGTAGGTTAGCGGACGGTCTCCACTGGCCCAACTTTTTCTTCCGCCTTTGCTCGACCCACTCATGCCATTCAGACACTAGGAGGCTATGAAAAAAGGCATCAACCAAAAAAACGGCCGGGTACTCGTTCAGCCGCTCCCGACCCCTTTCCTTCAGAATCTCCACGTATGTGGAGATGACACCGTTGTCTAACCAACTCCCCGGAGCCAGGGAGGCCATTTCTCCCCACTCGCAAGTGTAATCCATGCCCTCCGGATGATTCACACTATACAACGCTTTGTCCCGGGGGAAGCCGCTAAAATAACGCTCTCTGATTATTTGGCATTTATGCGGCTTTAGGGGCTTCACTGGATGCCCTTTGCGATATTGCCCTCGGGGGTCGACGGGGGGATATTGCACTCCTTCAGGGGGGTCGACCGGGGGATATTGCCCTCCTTCGGCAGTAGATGGTCCTGCCCATGGGACAATAGGCAGTGTCTCCGACAGACTGATGTGTCCGAAACCCCAGTCTTGCGTGACTTGACTCTGAGAGAAGGGTTGGGGTTCCGAGTCCAATAGCAAAGAGAAGGAGGGCACACTGTAGTCTTCCCACGGCGCTTGAGCCTGGCCCATGGTGCTTGGCTGTCCCCAATCACCACCCATTCCCGGTACAGAGGGACCACCATATCCCTGGCTCACTCCCGAAGTCTGTCCCGAGGGATCGGTGTATCCCTCGCTCACATATGGGGGCTGCCACCCCGGATAACCCATTCCCAGGCTGACGCCGGAAGGCTGGCCCGATGCTTGGTGTAAAAAATTCCCGCAGCCATACGCCAACGCATCAGCCTGTTGGCGAAGCTCCTCGCCCATTGCATCCACCAAATCCTTCCGCTCGCGCAACTTCTGGAAGAAGGCGAACGAGGCATTAACCTACATCCAGAGAGATAATAAATAAGAAACCTCATACACAGTTAGAATCATCAAGTTCAATTAAAGCACTTATTGGCCAACTTACCAGATTGTATGCCATGTGCTCATCGATCTGACCCCTAGGGTGGTACTTCTCCCCGCGTTCAAACCTTACTGGAGCTACTCTCCTCCGGGTGATGCGGTAGTACCACCCATTGTACTGTTCGATACTGATCACGGGGTCAGGCTCCGACACAATGGCCGCCAGCGTGTCCTGCCAGGAATCCCAAACCTCAAGTTCTCGTGCGCACAAGTCGTGCGCATTTGCCTTGCCAAACCGAGGGACACCCGGTGGGTTCCTGTTAAGCCTCATATCCGGCGCGCCGGCTGGCAACCCCTGCAGGCACTCAAAATGGCGCATAGCGCGATCTGGCAGCTGCCACTCTGCGACCTCGAAGTGGATCAGGGGTGTGCGTTGTAACCCAGAGAGCGTGAAGACGAACGACTCTCCCACCCGTCGCGCCAAATGTTTGTACGGTGCCCATCGCATCTGGCCAGGAGATAACGAGTCGAGCTCCCCCCGATAGTACGTAATGTTGTGATGGGGATCGTCTCTCCTCTGGTAGTGGCTGTCCTTTCGGCTGTACTCCCAGGCGCACAACCGAGGCCACACATTATCGGTTCCGTCCCTACGCCTGGGTGCGCCGGTAGCAAGGTGTTCATAAGACCACACCTGAGAGCAAAGACAAATTAAATAAAGTATCGTCAAATTTTATTGTCAATTCAACCCAAAAAAAAATAGAAACGAGCGAGTCGGGCCTCGTTGCCTTGTGCAATGCTCGGTAGAGGTACGCAAGAGTTGCGGCTCCCCAGGCATAATCCCCAACCTCCAGTAGGTTACCCAACAACGGTAAATATTTGACGCTGACGGTATTCTTCGACGTTGTTGGGAACAGAATTGCCCCCATCACCCACAAGAGGAAAGCTTGTGTGTACAGCACAAGCATCTGATCCGTGTAGTTATCCGGCAGAACCTTGTAGGTATCTACCAACCATTTCAACTTGATACCCCCAGTGCTAAATTGATCCTGGGGTATCGAAGTAAAGAAGTCCCTAGCGGTCCTCTTATTCGTTGCTTCCGACGGAGGAGCTATTACCGGCCGCCCCGTCACCGGTAACCCTAAGATGAACCCTACATCTTCTAGGGTAATTGTCAGCTCTCCGAGAGGGAAGTGAAACGTATTCGTTTCACTTCTCCACCTTTCAACAAGGGCACCTATTAAGTGCCGGTCAAGTTGTTGAAAGATCTGCCCACGCGTGAAAATCCCAAACCCAATCCCACGCAGTAATCTTTTCTGGGTTCTGTTCAATTTCCATGCTTTAAAATTATCGGATACTTCTACCGTGTTGAGAAGTGCTCTTTCCTACGAATTAATAAATACAATTTAAGCAAATTAAACGATATACAACGTTCCCAAGAATAACAAAGTTGATAAAATAAGTATCTTACTCCACCATCCCATATGAGCGTACTGATATGGTTTGCTTGGTCGTATAATACGGACGGATCTTCTGGTCCAGGGTTGAAATCCATTTTTCGCAACTGAAATTATGCAAAACGGCAAGGTTGGAAGCGTAAACATTCTCAAACATACAACGCTAGCACAGTCAACGCTAGCATGTGATCAGATAATACTCACATAAGTTCACATGCTGTGTATATGCAATGTACATAGATACAAACAGACACGGAATGAGATTTTACAAGTGAAATCACATGAACAAATAATACGCAATACACATATATAATCTATATATATGTATAGATACATTGACAAACGCTAGCACAATGCAGCACCGCGCACACATTCAAAATCATGCATAAGCCGCGATAACAACTCTAGATTATGAACAAATAAAGGATTGGTTTGTGAACTTACGTGATTGATTCGTCGAATAAAGGATTTCTTGAGAAGAAATTGCGCCGATCTACTTGCCAACGCCGCTAGAAGAATTGTGAGAAGAAGGAATGAATAGCAGTTTAGAAGGAATGAATAAGGGTTTCGAAGTAAAGAAAGGGAAAAACGGTCCGCTACACTGTCTAGTGGACGGTGGGATAATGACAAAGTAACAGTCGTGCATCGGCAGGACTGACATTGACAGGACTGACATTGACGGAGTCAGTCGTCCGCTACACTGTCTAGCGGACGACATTTTGGCTGTCAACGTGGGCCCAATTATGTGCTCCGCTAGATAGTGTAGCGGAGGGGGGAGCAGGGGCAAAATGGTAAAAAGGTTCATCCGCTACACTGTCTAGTGGACCGCTGACAGCGCCGCAAAAATACGCGATCTGGGCCGTCCATCCCAAAGGGATGGACGGTCAGATCGCGCTAGCAAGATCTCCCATTTTGCTAGCGCTATCAACGGATCAGCTCCCTATATATATATATATATATATATATATATATATGGAGCTGATCCCTTGCTAGCGCTAGCAAAATGTGGTATTTGCTAGCGCGATCTGGACCGTCCATCCCGAAAGATGGATGGCCCAGATCGCGCCTTTTTTTAAAAACTGTGAGTCGTCCGCGACACAATATGGCGGATGACATTTTTACCTTTTTGCCCCTCCACGCCGTCCGCGACACAATATCGCGGACGACTGACAGGCCCAGATGCATGTCAGAAAAAATTCGTCCACCACACTGTGTGGTATGATTTTTTTCTGTGTCATTAATGTGTCCGCTACATTATGTAGCGGACTAGTCTTCTCTTTTTCTCTCCCTTCTCTCATTCTAACTTCTTCTTTTTCTCTCTCTTCTTACTTTGATCCTGATGAACAAATCTTCATGAAGTTCGCTGGCAACAGATTGCCATTGGTAAAAAAAGACTCCAAAACGAGCACACCCAATTAGCACATCCACCTGCAGGCTGGAACCATTCATGAAATTGGCTGGCAACAGATTGCCATTTTGTTCTAGGGTCTTCAACCTCCTCCATTTATATCACCTTATATCAAAAACGAAAAGATTTAAAAAAAAACCTAATTTCTCAAACCCATGACAACCAAATCAAAGCACATCATAACTATTTGAAGCGGCAAGATAGAAAGAGAAGGAAGAGTTTTCAAATCATCAATAGTTTGCTATTTCGACACAGATTTGCTGTGATCTCTATAGAACGTCCCCTGTTCTATATGGACTTCGCCGGAGCCACCGGAGGCTCAAACAGTCACGGCCAGGCCGGTGCGGAGCCGATGGGCATAGCAGCGGCAGAGGAGGAAGGCAATGGCTTGATCGGTGACCCAAAATTTCTTTTGCTAGGCCCATAGCCACGAAACTGGACAAAGAATAGGGAACCCTTTTGGAAGGTTAGAGCAAGAAAAGAATTGCTTAGCTGCTGCCACCAGGATCCCCGCTAGAGTCCCTCCTGTTGGAAGATCCCCGTCGGGCACGGGAGGTGCTGTCCAACTACCCGGACGGAACCACCGTCTTGAAGGAGCTTATCCAGAAGAGAGAAGATAAGAGATGAGGAGGAAAGAGAAAATAAAAGTTAGTTGTCTCTTTTCCAGAGCTGACAACACGGATGTCTCTTTTCGAGAAAGTAAAATAGTCGCTACATAATGTAATGGACAGATGTAATTGGGATTAAGGGGTATATTTGTCAAAAATACCGTCTGCTATAAAATGTGGCGGACATATGTAATTGGGATTGAGGGGTATATTTGTCAAAAATACCGTCCGCTACATTATGTAGCGGACGGACTTAAAAAAATACAAAAAAAAAATTGGGCCGTCCACATATCCCGCGTGGACGGCCGGATTACGCTAGCAACTTAACTCAGTTTGCTAGCGCTCTCAACGGATCAGTTCCCATATATATATATATATATATATATATACACACACACACACACACACACATACACACACACACACGTCATCTTTATTCAATTTTACAACATGTCATCATCTTTATTTTTGTGTTTCCTTCCTCTTTTACCTCTACTTATTAAAGTCTCACATGCATCATTACAGCACATCATTAATTCTACACGTTCTAAAAATCTATCAAATCAATGTATCGACATATTATGACTATTAACACCTCAATATTTTAAATAATAAAATAAACACTCAAATATAAAAATAAATAAATAAATTACACGTTATCACGTTTGCTTTGGTGTTCTATTCCTCTTCTACCTCTACTTATTATAGTCACACCTGTATCATGACTCTTTACTATAACTTATTATTCAAAAATTCATAGGTATAATCATCATAAATTTAGTTGACCTTATAAGAGTAAAAAATCAATTCTACACCTTCTAAAACTATATTTAATCAATGTATTAATGTATTGAAACTTGATTTTAACTATTAGCACTTCAAAAACTCTTTAAATAACAACATAAATACTCGAACAGAAAGAAAATATAAGTTACTTATGAAAAAAAATACTGTAAGTCATAAATTAAAAACCTTTCTTTTCTTGATACGGAAGTAACATATAAAAAGAATATGAGCTAATTGTTGTAAATAATTAAAAAAATGCTAATATGAGATTTTACTTCATCAATTAATTCTAATTATATCACATTGTACAGTGTTCAATAGCGTCACATCATCTTATTTATTTTAATGTCCTTTTCTTTTTCTTTTTTTTTACAAAACTTATTGACTCTTTACTGAAATTTATTATTAAAATATTTGTGAACATTATTGCCTCAATTGTTGTAAACCTTTTACAATTAAAAAAATCTAAACTTTTATGTTACATCCCAGAATTTTTCAGAACGTTAGACAATCGATCGATCAATCACTTATTTATTTGATTAACTAAATTCGATAAGAAATTCTGATGTGTATCAGAGCTTCTACAATAACTCAAACTCTCAATTTTATTGTTCTTAAATGAAACCCTAAAATTTAAATACTCATGAATACTAAGTTCAACATTACTTCTCTCACAAGGGCTGACTAAAATAAATAAATAACATTTACAGTCAACTTCTTATTTAGGCTCTAATCACTCCAAATATCCTATTGTTGATGATCACATGCGGAAAGGAAGTCAAAGGAGAGTGAACTTTTGAGAACCCAGTAAGGTCGATCAAAGATTAAAACAACAAAGCGATTCAGACGATCATTACATTTACAGTTAAATGATAATTTTTTTAAAATACTTTTTCAAATAAAACCAATGCATCTCGTTACAAACATAGGAACAAGTATCAACTCAATCCCTTAAATCAATATTTATATCAAAACACTTCACATGCAATGAAACAGAAACAAGAACATTGAACATGAGCAGTACACTGTAGCAAAGTCACCCTGACAGTGCTCGATATGCTTTACATCTGCAGATGTATACTGACTAGTCCATTTAGGTACTAGTTTAACCCAACCAATATACCATCCTTATAACGTCAACAACAAACAACATACTTATAACTCTCTATGTGGGAAGCTGTGCGTTCATGACGGTGTTTGCTGTGAAATTGATTTGAAGGAACCCTTAAAGATCAGTGACCTCTCTATGTGGGAATTCGGTTTTCGCTCTTTTTTCGAGAAAATGATTTTACGGCCCAGTGATGGCTCGAAGGTTGATTCTTTCAATATACATGCTTGGTGTATCGCACATGACGGCGCAGAAAATGGGATGATATTTCAGTGGCATAAGTTTTGTAGCTTTGTAGACTGCAATTTTCCTGTGAAGGCCAAGAGTTGCCCCAACTGCACAAGCGTTTGAACCCATGTGGGTTCATCCCTCTCCCGACTTGGACTGGAACTTTACCGAGTTTAATTTATGTGTTCTCTACTTCTTGTGTTAATGGCTATTTTAGGCCTTCCTTTTTTTCTGTAGTAGGTCCTTCAAACAGGGTTCTACTTTTGAGGAAGGAGAGAGAGAGAGAGAGAATTAATAAGAGAAGGAGAGATAAAGAGAAAAAAATGATGAGAGAAAGGAAAGAATGTGATAACATTAATGAGAGAAATTTGTCCACTACATAATATAGCGGATGAGAGAAAGGAGAGAGATATGATAGAATCTCATAACATTAATGAGGGAAAGGAGAGAGAAAAAAAAAGCTAAAAAGATTTGTCCGCTACATAATGTAGCGGATGGGCTCTTTTTAAACTGTACGGTATCTTTGTTAAAAAATCGTCCGCCACATTATGTAGCAGACGGACTTAAAAAAATGCAACAAAAAAAAAGAATCTGGGCGGTCCACAGATCATGAGTGAACGACCAGATGTGTTGGCAATTTCTCTTTTTTTGCTAGCGTTATCAACGGATCAGCTTCTATATATATATATATATATATATATATATATATATATATATATATATATATATATATATATATATATATATATATATATCAATCAAACAATACTATTTAATAATCGAAAGTTAGGAGTGATGCAAGTGAATTAATTTTCTGATATTTTACTTAAGTTAGTCGTGATTAAAATGGGGATTAAGCTTACTCTTTATAGTTAAATGAGATTTTTTTATATTGTTAATGTCTTTTTTATCTTATGGTATATGGTTCGCATTATTTACTTTTTAGAATCTTATGATTTATTATATTTTAAAAATCGGCTCAGGCTTAGGTCGGGCTAAGGAGAACAATGAGCCTCTTCAAACCTATATGGATGTTTTGGACTTTAGTATAGTTGATATGGAAGTCAACTATGCACACAGAAATATTCTTAGTAGCTTATATATATGTATGCATGCGTGCGCGCGGGCGCGCACGCGCACGCGCACACAAACATCTCATAATAATTTCATAGATACTAATCAATCAAACAATGTTATTTAATAATCGAAAGTTAGGAGTGACGCAAGTGAATTAATTTTCAGATATTTTACTTAAGTTAGTCGTGATTAAATTAGGGATTAAAGTTACTCTTTATAGTTAAATGAGATTTTTTTTATACTGTTAATATCTTTTTGTCTTATGGTATGTGATACGTATTATATACTTTTTAGAATCTTATGATTTATAGTATTTTAAAAATCGGTTCAAGTTTAAGTCGGGTTACTGGATTAGCCGAGAACAATGAGCCTATTCAAACCGATACGGATGTTTTGGACTTTAGTGTAGTTGATATGGAAGTCAACTATGCATACGTAGAAATATTCGTAGTAGCTTATAAATAAATGCAAGTTGATCAATCTAAACCAGAGAAACTTCAAAGTTCAAAGAACAAGAAAGGGCAAAGGTCCCTATTAAACAAAAAGTGACACATCTGAAATGAAGAGTATATTTAGATACTTCTGCCGAATAAACGGGGACAGCCATAGACTTGACAAAAAGATTGCAGAATCAGCAGTAGCACGAGCACGATGGTAGAAATAAGCGTGAGAGCCCTCCAAGAAGCGTATACGCGCTGCTTTATGAAATTGTACGCTTGAACCCTCGGCCTGCTGTTGAAATATGCGTTAACTTCTTCAATAGTCCGGTTACGTGCTTTCCCGCTTGTTTTGTTCATCCCGTTGAATAGCTGTGCGATGTTATCGTTGCTAAGTTCGCCTTGGATGATTTTGTTTTCGACCAGCAACCTCGTGTCTTCATCGGTGTCTAGAATCCCACTCATCAGGTCCACATACTGCCCGAGTTCAAGGGCAGATTTTGAAGTAGCTGCTTCGTAAGCCACCAAGTTTCTTAGCACAACTTCCGAGTTGGCATTTAAGGTGATAACGGGAAGGTACAAAGTGGCCTCGGTTGTGACAAATCTAGCATCCCTTATGCCCCCATTGGTAGGGCTAAACCTAATTCCGCCAAATTTGCGAAGATGTGACACCGAAGGGATTTTAATCTCCTCGACTAGGGGGTTTTTGTCCTTGTTGCCTGTTTGAATTCCTAGTAGATTAGATATCTTCTCCCATGGCATTTTTGTTATCACTTGCAAAGGTGTCTTTATCCCCAAACTGGTTAGCACAGTCGAGATCTCGACTAAGTTGTTTTTGAGCTCATCCCTCATTATGCCAAGTTCTTGGTCATCTTCCGCGACATCCAATTTCACACTTGCTTCCTGTGGAACAGATTTAGCACCCTCATGGTTCACTATCAAGAGATACATGAGATCAAGCAAATGCAGACAGTTGGTGCCTGGTTGAAGTTGGGCTAAAGTTGCCAACCCGAGGGGTGAGTGAGCGCGACAGAAACCTTCCAGCATGGAAATCAGGCCATCATCATCATCTTTTTCAGCAGAAACAATTTGGAGAGTCTTCCGTAATTCCTTCAACAGAATGGTTGGAATTTGGTTCTCGAGCACCATTACATCCCTACTAAGTAGAGCATCCTGCGACAATTTTCTACCTTCGGAGTTAATAATAACAATATCGTAGTTACCTAAAATGTCAAGTAAAAACAAACCGTCGATTCCAATAATCCACGCAAGTGTATCGCCATCAATATCCATGTACTTGTGGTAGCAGGCACGGATGATGGGCTCGAGTGTCTTCAGTTTGTCAATCACCAAGTTCTGGAAATTCAGGACTTGTTCTTTATTCAAGAATGACTTCACTGCAGCCACCTTGTACCGCTCCATTTGATAAAGTTCTGACCGTAAATGGTGATATGGCCCCAAAGCTATTACCTGAGGGATATAAGCCTCTGGCTTGATGGCACTAATGGATTTGGGCACATTGAAAACAGAAACAGGAATGTTGGTAACGTAGAGGGCATATTCTTTGTCAAAATCTTTGCGGATTTGATCGGTCCAGCGGTGCTCGCTGAGGGTGGAGTTAAAAATTGTTTCGGAGGCCATCTTGATTAGCTTTGCCAATATAGTAAGCATGTATGCTGATGGCGTCTGCTTATATACTGATTAAGAATACAGTGTGAACCTTCATGCAATCTTCATGCACCTACTTCGCTTACTATTCTTTTGGGTGCCTTTTTTTTCTTTCAACCGAAGATTAAATAACAACAACTTGTTGCATTAGAGAATAACTTTGCATCCGCCATTGATGAATTTTATGTGGTGATGTTGAACGTTATCAGAAAACTGTCATTAATGAAACATAATTCTTGGAAGTTAAGCCTAATTCCTGTATTTCAGTAACATCCTTACATTTGCTATAAAAGTATGCAAGGCCGAATTGTCAAATAATGTAATTCTGCTTTTAGTTCTTCTTTTGTAATGCTTCATGAAAGGCAGCCTTTGTAGTTCTGTGTATTAATTATCCGCAAAGGCCAAGCCTTATTTTTTCTGGGCAACTATGTTGTTCTCTTTTTCTTGGAAGTTAAAAATTCTCTCTTCCTAGTTGGCAATCCCATCTTCCAGGCATGAACATTTATCACTTAACATACACTTCTTGGGTGGGGGAACAAAGACCCTGTATACTTTCTTATTAGTCCTTGACCTTGTTGAATGTATATGTAGCTTGAATGCATGGCTTATTGGTTGTTTTCTTCCTAGTGAGGGAATAATGTAGACTTGAGTGGCTGTTTTTCTAAGAGAAAAAATGAGACAGGACTTTCTAGATGTGGTAGCTAGTTCTTCACTTAATTGCTCAGTGATTGGCAGGTACGGGTGAAACCAAATTTTGCTTCAAACATTGAATGAATCCGACACGATGTTATCAAAATAACTATAAGAACTTATGCAGAAGTAAGAACTTATAGGTGATAAGATTCTGAAATAAAAAATAAAAAAAACATGCATAGAGTAAAACTTAGACTTACGTTAGACTTGTGAGAGTATTTATGGAGAGCTAAAGATTTTTTTTTTCTTTCCTAGAGAGAGGTCATTACCTTAAGGTAGTTACTGTAAGATTAAAAAAATATTCCTTATTATCCAACGATTGTAATTCTATTGAAGTGAGGAGAGTCTTCTCTGATATATGATAAATCGAAAAAAGACATGCATGCCCTTGATCAACCTAGAACCATGTTTGACTATAAAAAATAAAATAAAATCTTGTGTCAAATTCCGTATAAGTATGTATTTTTTCCCATATTACGTGGTAAATGTCTTTCTTCAAACTCACTTATATTTGTCCGCATTTTATGTGCCTTCTAAGTATCTCATGTTATCGCACTTTTTAGGAAAAGAGGATGGCTAGAAAAAGCCTAATAGGAGCATAGAGATAGACATTCCCTTCTCAGTGTTGCCCAAACAATTGTCTTATTGTCTGCGTTTGGTTAGGTCTTTGGTCCAAGTGACCGTCGGCAAACCAAGAAAACTAAAGGTTAGAAACTGTTTAGCGTAAGAAGAATTGGGTGTTCTATACTAATTACAAAAATCAAACTGCAAGACTTTCGAGAAAGTTCAAGACGAGTCAGAACCGAGAGAACATTCAGACCCCTTGAACTTATTTCTCTTGGCCTATTCTTAATTAAGCCAGTCATGGGGTTAAGGCTATGAAAAATCTGGCTGAACATTTCAATGGCTTGAAGAAATTCTGGGAGGGTGCGGGTGGTGCTATTCCAACTGAGACAATTTCAAGAATTCCCAAGCGAGATCGATGTAGAGGCGAAGTTCTCGTGTCACATTCGATTTTAAACTACTAGGAACTACAAATTTTCATATCTCTCATAATCAGAACTATGTCTAAGGCAATGACAGAAGAAGATAGACAACTAAAGCTTCTGATTCTTTCCTAATAGTTAATCAATTTTGATTAAGTGCGTTGCACAAGAGAGAAATAAGTACCAAAATATTCATCGAGAAAAAAGCATACTTATTTGCCTATTGGTAATAACAAATAAAATTTGTATTAAAAACAATAATAATAGCAAAAATTTTATTTCCACCTTTTTTATATGTATGCTTTTTCTCGATGGAAATTCGAAAACTAATTTTAATCATTTTAAAATTCAACCTAATCATTATACTAAATTATTAGGACTTAATATTGACTATTATATCTTCAAAACAACTTTCTAATATGAATATAAAAACTTTGATGCCAATGAAAGTAGGTTCATACTTACGTAGAGGTGTCACAAAGAATGTTTTCCGAGTCAGCTTTTAGATGTACAAACTGAGAGACAGTGAGAGTGGAGTAAGGACAGAGAGCAAGGCTTCCCAGACAGGCCGTAAGGAGTGGCAGTGTTGTGAAGACAAGGCTGAGACGAATAGGGCTGGCAGTCGACAGTCCAAGTCAAGCTCCAATGCTACGGTCGAATGCTATGTCCAATTATGTTTCTCTCTCTAGAATCCAAGAGCTCTAGAGTTCTAGATTGAGAAAGTGATTTTAAGAGAATGAGCAAAAGTCCTTGAATAAATCACAAAGCCCATTATTTATAGGCAAACGTATGCTTATGTCATCAAATGCCACATGTCATTCCCTGGGAGTGACACGTCACCATGGGTCCAAAAATACCGGTTCTCCGTTGAACTGTCAGTTCCCAAATTTACGGTTCTTGCCCCACACAGCTTCGCTCTACCCGTATGAGTAGACTGACCACACAGCGTCGGCATGATCAGAGTAAGCCCGTTGCCCCAGCCACCATCCAAGCACTTATTGAATCCCATAAGAGTGCATCAAGAGACGCAGAGAGAACCTGACAGCGGTGAGGGAAGGTCCATGTGACCAACTGCCAGGCAAAGTAGGCGCCATGCCCACCGAAGACCTGCTCCTGTCCCAGAGCGACCCGGGGGTCATCGTCCTGGAGGCACCGATGATCATCAGTAACGTGAGTGGATGTGGTCGCAGCTCAGACGTGCCTAGCGTCATGAAAGTCACCCCAGGCGGCTTAAACTTCTGTGGTAGCGAGCCTATCCCGTTGCGAAGGGTCCTCGTGCTGGAGCACTATGAGCAGAGTCCCTCAGAATGCTGCACACTCCAGAGAGTGTGTCGAAGCATGTTCCACATCCATGGGGAGGGTGCATAATGTGGTGAATAAGTCTGGTGCTTGGAGGCCTGTAACATGATTGTGGCGCATGGGAGTGATGCCAAGAGCACGAGACATGATTGTGGCATATGGGCGCGGTGCCTACATCACGAGATATGATTATGGCACATGGGCGCGATGCCAACGGCATCAGATATTAATTCTGGCACATGGATGTGATGCCAACGGCATGAAACATTGATTGTGGCGCATGGGCACGGCGACGACCGTCACGAGACAATACCTAGTGCCGGGGGCACATGTCATGGAAGTGGCGCATGGGCGCGACGACGATTGCCGAGAGACAATACTTGGTGCCAGAGGCACATGTCACGCGAGTGGCGTACGGGCGCAACGACGACCGTCGCGGAGGCAGCGCACTGGCGTGCGTCGAGTGTCCCGGAGACGTGGCGTGAGCCGAGTGCGCATGTGTATATAATAATGATGAATGCGATCTTCGATAATGACAAAGTTGGGAGTGAGGGTACGTGACCGTCAACCAAGGGTCCCTCAGGGGTAATGTGCGACTTTGGGCGACGGGCATCGTGGAGGTGGTGCACAGCCATGGGTGACGAACGTCGTGAGGTCGGTGTGCAAGCACTGGTGGGCATCGCGGAGAAGCAAGACCCCATGAAGAAAAGTGTGTGTGGAAGGGGAGGCCTAAAGCCAAACTTTGGGGGAAGGCCAAGGCCAACCCCCTCGGCCTCCCCCCTTAGGGGAAGACCTAGGCCAAGGCCAAAGCCCACTTTTCTTGGGTAGGCCTTAAGGCACGCCGACAGTTGATATTTTGTTGAGCGACAAGGAGTTGGGTAGTCGGGGGTCAACGAGCGCATTAATATGAGTTGCACCAACATAATAAATGAAGCGTGCATAGGGAAACAACATGCAAAAATGGGCATTGGAGGAGAGTGGAAAAATTGGGGAAGGCTCAAGGCCAAACCCTGGGAGGAAGGTCAAGGCCGACCCCTTGGGTGAGGCCGAGGCCAACCCCAAAGGGGAGGCCAGGGTTTTGGAACCCCTCTGCCCCAGGGCACACCGTCCGTTGAAGTTTTTGGGTAAAAACACGTTCGGTTGTCACGGGGTGGAAAAAATTGGCGGTAAGGCGCGCCAGAAGCGAATAAAGCAAAAAACACCCGTGACTTAGGCATGAGTGTTTTGACCCGTTCAATGCGTTGAAAAATTGACCTTGACCGTGTCGACGTGTCGCGCAAAATGGGACCCCTAGTAGGCCCTTGGGTGCGATCAAAATAGGTTGGAAACAAATATATATATATATATATATATATAACAAAAATAAAACTTTTGATTTTAAAGAAAAAATTAATGTTACAATTAAGATTAAACAACTTATGAGACTTAGAAGAAGAAATGACCAAAAAAATTGATTTAAATTTTGATAGGTACTTTATTTTTAAATTTTATTAATTTCGCAAGAATAATTAGGGTTGTATAATTGAAAAATTAATTGTAAACATTTTAGTACTCAACCTAATCAATACACTAATTTATTATGACTTAAATTTGACTATTGTATTCTTAAAATCACTCTTTAACGTGATTATAAAAATTCATATATTTAAAAAATAAAAATAATGTATTTGATTTAGAATCGAAAAAAATGACGTTCTAATTGAGTTAATTGTACTATTAATATTCATATATATAGATATACGTAATGTGCATTAGATAGTCATCGTTAAAAATGAATAATGTGATATATAGATTTAATAAACAAAATATAAGTCAGCATTTTTAAAGAAGACGTTACGACCACCAAACTGATTATATCCCATAGATAAGAACTGTAACGACTTGGTTCACAACCCTCGCCCACCACAGGGCAACGTCTTCCTCGAAACCATTAGCCAAGTAGGTACTTCTAAGATCATGGGCAGGGTCTTTTAAGGCCAATCACAAATCATCTCACATCTGACTTCAGATATCAAAATCTCCCCACCTTATGCTTTAGCGTCCTTGCTCAGACTCGATCAGACATAGTCCAGAATCTTCCTCTCTAACCAATGTGGGATATACCCAAACTTGCCTTCGTTTCCTGCAATCATTGGCAACCCAACTGGATAGCCCAACTCGAGCTTTCAAAAGTCTGCTCTGATACCATCTATAATGATCCGGTCTATGGTCCCACAACAGGGCAATGCCTCCCTCAAAAGGACTAACCAAGTAGATACTTCTAAAATCATGGGCAGAATCTTATAAGGCCAATCGCAAATTATCTTACATCTGACGTAGGATATCAGAAGGATTTAAAAAACAAATCAAACTCTTTACTACGATTTAAATTCGTTGTATAATTTTCACAATATTTGTAAACCTTATACTTCTATATTTGCATACGCATATACGTTTTCTTTAGTTTCTCTGAACTATAAGGTAAAAGAACAATTAGTAGATTGTGTTACAGTACCTCTTGACGATGTAAAAGAATAGTTTAAAGAATGAAAATTTCTAGCGACGGTACTGTAATTCAATCTACTCATTGTTATTTAAATTTACAGTTCATAGGAACTAAAGCAAACATATATACCTATGCAAATATTATATAATAATTGCATGACTGTCTAACCAAGACTACAATTTTAAATGTGTATGAGACGAAAAAATATTCTACTAGATATCATGTTCATATCATAATAAGTTGGTGATTTCTTGAAATAATGATTCATGAAGAAGACAAGAATGGACTATGAATTTTACGATTCCAAAGATAAAGAGCTATTAACCTAACTTTTCAAGTTAAGAAACTGGGTTTGGAAAGTTTAAAGGTTGGAGAGCTACAAGAACTTAATAATAACATAATATAATCATGACAACTTACTCTGTTACAAATAAAGTATTAAAAATTTCTTATCAACAATTATAGTTTTAGTAAAAGTAGAGTTTTTTTTCATAAGATGTTATTCCCTTTTTGTTTCATGAAATGGTAAGCATTAATACACTTTATGTAGCTTTTAAATATATTTTATTAATTTACTCGAGCTTGACTTGGGATCCTGAGCTATATTAATATCTAATAACTAAGACGAGAAATGTAATGAACCTCATTGCTAAATATCTAATAAAAGCTAATATTAATCATATTAATGTTGCTAAATATCTCCAAATGTTATTTTGAACAGGCTCCTTCATTTTGCAATCAAATGTTATTTTGAGTGGGCTCTTTAATTTTGCTATTAATTAAATCAGTAAATATAGTAAACATTTGAATAATAAACCTTATGCAATTTGTTCCCAACCTATTCTGGTCGGACCCAATGGTTTGCTAGGGGTTCCGCTCCGCGTAGACACGTCAACGGAGTCAACGGTCAAATTTCTAGCGCATCAAACCGGTCAGTGAACGCACGCTCAAGTCACATGCATTTTTCGTTTTGCGCACCTTATGTGTGACTTAGGCGCCAATTATTTTACGTTAGCGTGACTCACGAGAGCACGATGATCACACCGAGACCACCCGAACACCTTTTCACCAAAGACATCGGCCGATGGCGCAACCGGAGCAACGGGGTCAAGAGGCAAAGGCAAGGCCAACCCCTTGAGGTCGGCCTCGGCTTCCCCCAAGGCCATGGGGTCAGCCTCGGCCTCCATGGGGGGTTGGCCTTGGCCTTCCCCCCCTCAATTGTTCACTTTTTGTGCAAGGTTCTTTTCGTGCTTTGTTCTCTTCGTACGCTTTGTGTCTGACTTTGCCACCTTGTTCATCACGTGGGTACGACTCATGGCAACACGCTCGCCGTAATACAACTTCCAGATTCATCATTGCCCATCAAAACACCAACCGTCGACTTGCCCGAAGTTCACCAAAAGGAGGAAGGTGGCCTTGGCCCCCTCCTGGAGGAGTGGCTTTGGCCTCGGCCTCGGCCTCCCCTAGGGTCGGCCTCGGCCTTCCCCAAAATCCCTGACTTTGCCCCTTTTTTGCGCACATTATTCCGAACCATATTTTGTGCTTCCGCGAAGCCCACCAACTTGCACACACCAACCTCGTGATGTCCGTCGTCCCACGTCGACGATCATGTGTCGCTCTCGTGACGTTCGTGGCTTAAAGTCCCGCGCTACCGCCGAATGACCCGTCGCCGACAAACCCCATATCATCATTCTCAACATTGTCGTTACTACATATTGCATTCATTATTTTGGTATAACATGCACACTCAACTCATGTCCCGTATCCGGGACACCCGACGAGCGCCGATGCGCTGTCTCTACGACGTTCGTCGCAGCGCCCATGCGCTATCTTCATGATACGTGCCCTCGGCACCGAGTATTGCTCTGCGACGTTTGTCACCGTGCCCCTGCGCCATCTTCATGATACGTGCCCCCGGCACTGAGTATTACTCCGTGACGTTCGTCACTGTGCCTCTGCGTCATCTTCATGATATGTGCCCCCGGCACCGAGTATTGCTCCGCGACGATCGTCGCCTTACCCGTGCGCCATTGTCATGATATGTGCCCCCAGCACCGAGTATTGCTCCACGACGTTTGTCGCCACGCCCGTGCGCCATTCTCCTGATGCATGCCCTTAGCACCACGTATTATCTTCGCAACATTCGTCGCTGTGCCCGTGCGCCACTTCCATAACATGTGCCCCCGGCACCATGTATTGTCTCATGCCATTGGCACCGAGCCCATGTGCCACAGTAATGTTACATGCTTCTGGGGGGCTTCGTTCGTAGTGCTCCGGCATGAGGACCCCTCGCAGCTGGATGGACTCACAACCTTAAAGTCATTGCCGCCACAGGATGGGCTCACAACCTTAAAGCCATTGCCGTCACAATCATGGAAGGCTCGTTCGTAGTGCTCCGGCATGAGGACCCCTCGCAGGGAATGAACTCACAACCTTATAGCCATCACCGTCACAATCGCGAGGGGCTCCTTTCATAGTGCTCTGGCACGAGGACCCTCGTATCGGGATGAACTCACAACCTTATAGTCATCGCCACCATGAGATCGGCTCACAACCTTAAAGCCATCGCAGTCACAATCACGGGGGACTCCAGCACGAGGACCCCTCGCAGCGGGATGAACTCACAACCTTATAGCCATCACCGTCACAATCGCGAAGGGCTCCTTTTATAGTGCTCCGGCATGAGGACCCCTCGTATCAGGATGAACTCACAACCTTATAGTCATCGCCACCATAAGATCGGCTCACAACCTTAAAGCCATCGCTGTCACAATCACGGGGGGCTCCAGCATGAGGACCCCTCGCAGCGGGATGAACTCACAACCTTATAGTCATCGCCGCCATGGGATGGGCTCGCTACCTTAAAGCCATTGCCATCACAGTCACGGGTTGGGGGGCTCCGGCACGAGGACCCCTCACCACAGACTCTGAGCATTGAGCTACGAGCATGTCCACTCATGCTACCATTGATCGTCGACACCACTAGGACAATGACCCACGGGTCACTCCAGGAGGGGAGTAGGTCCTCGGAGGGCATCGCGCCTAGTCTGTCTGGCAGTTGGCTACAAGGGCAACCCTTACCGCTGTCAGATTCTCTGCGCGTCTCTTAACGCATCTTGTGGGATTCAGTAAGGGCTTTGATTAATGGCTGGGGCAACGGGCTTACTCTGATCATGCTACCGCGGTATGGTCAGTCTTCTCAAATAGGTAGAGCGACGTTGTGTGGGGCAGGCAACGCGAATTTAGAAACTGGCAGTCCAACGGGGAACCAATATTTTAGGACCCCCTGATGACGTGTCACTCCCAGGGGACGACATGTGGCATTTTATGACATAAGCATAATGTTTCCTATAGATAGTGAACTTTAAAGGACTTTTTGACTCATTCTAAAAACATCACTTTCTCACACTAGAATTTGGGAGCTCTTGGATTCTAGTGAGAGAAACATAATTTTGGACCGAAGCATTGGACCCTGACTCGGACCTTGACTTGGACTGTCGACTGCCGGCCCTGTTCGTCTCAACCCCGTCTCCGTAGCACTGTCACTCCTCACGGCCTGTCTGGGAAGCCTTTCTCTGGGCCCTTACTCCATCCTTACTGCCTCTCACTTTGCATACTTGGAAGCTGACTCGGACTGCAGTCTTTATGGCACCTCCATGTAGGCACGAACCCACTTTCCCTGGCATCACAGTTCAAAAATCAATTCAAAATTTTAAACCAATATAGTAATCAATTATGACTTTATTTGAATATTATATATTGAAAAGGCTTTGTAACATGAGATATTAACCTGTAAAACAAAATAACTGAAGAGATTTAATAAGAAAAATTAGGAACTATTTTAAATTCATATTTAAGTTTTTTATCCTTAATATATAGTATTTGTAAAATCATATATATATATATATATATATATATATATATATATATATGACTTGATAATATGTTTGTTAAAAAATTTTGTCAATAATTTTCTTACTCTAAGGTTTTGCGCTATCTTATTTAGTCGCATTGGTTAAATATAGCAATATCATAGTACGCAAATTCTATATGAGATATATTGAAAAAATAGTGTTAATTTAAAACCTTAATTATGTGAGCATTTCTTAAATTCAACTAATATTATGTTGGAAAAGTTTTGGACCAATGATTTTCTATGGTATTTTTATGATGAATAATTAAACTCTGAAGTATTCTAAATTCCACATTAGCAATATACCATTTATAATTTAATGTTAACTTTTATAATTCTGAATACACTTGCACATAAAATTGAAATATTAGTTTTGTCGTGATGAATGTAGATTAAAACTTAGATTGAAAATCGCATTATATTTGAAGGTAAATCTTACTTAGTGAGCTTGCTTATTGTATACTTTGTGAAATATTAGTTAAATTTTGGTCAAATACTACGTAGTTTTGAACTATCATGTATAGTCATGTTGATTAAACTTTATATATTTACCTCATACACTGATTATTATTTTCTCTATATTCTTTTTTTGGTGGACTATATTTGCTTCTAAAAATGCCACATCATCCTTACTTAATTAGTCATGTTGATTAACTTTTATAAATTTCATGCTATAAAAGATACATGGACCCAAATTTTTTCTCTAAAAATTAAACTAATATGTAATTAACGTTAGAGACAACCTGTTTAATGTGCCTGCATATTTTTATCTATAGAATTTACTTTTTCTTTTTTGTGTACTAAATAATATTTTGATTTTTGTTCATCTCTATAGTTACCAAACCACATTAGTAAATATGCACAAGGACAATTCTTATTGATATTTCAGCAGAAGGGTTAATTTATTTTATCACAAGAAAGTTCAAGCCAAAAATTAAAGTAACTATCTTTGATGAAATAACTATAAAATTATAAAATTATGCAATATATTTTATTATGCATTTCAAAACTACTAAATAAATTACTATTGATAAACTGTCTCGTGCTTTGTATGAAATTCTGGGCTAGTATGCGTAATGATAATAACAAATCAAATTTTGTATTTAAAAAAATAACATTTTTTATATGAATTTTCTATCATCTATTAATGTTAATGAACTTTATTGACATTTATTAACCCTTGACCAATAATGAGGTGAAATAGCATACAAATGGTAAAATTTCTCTCTTGTGTATAATATGATAATAACAAATAATAATAATGAAACGTGTGTTAAGGTACCACCAAAAATAGAAAAAAACTATTTGAAATAGAAAAGGAAAAGATATAAAAATTAGAAATAGAATTATATATTTCCAATGAAATAACAAAAGGGAAGAGATTAAGTTTGTAGAAAGAAAGACTGTGTTGTGTTGTCTTACGTGCTAATTCCATTTGACGCATCTCTTTCTAGATATATAGAAGGTTGAATGCTTTATTTTTGCAAGCAAAAGGTACTTTCTCTTCCAAGTAATGGAAGTGGATTTGGTCATTTACAGCTCTACTTTCGAGTCTAGAGAATATGTGTTTAGTCAATCTCTTTAATAAATATTGTGCTCGTCAATAAAAATATTCAAGATTATGAGCGAGATATATATATATATATATATATATATATATATATATCATATTTTATATAGTGTGAGTGTGTGTGTGTGTGTGTGAGAGAGAGAGAGAGAGAGAGAGAGAGTGAGTAAGTGTGTGTGCGCGCGCGCCCCATTTGACAGTTCGTATAGCACCAGGGTAACAATACTTTCTCTAAAGACAATTATAGACTCCAATTCTGGTAGAGATTGTTCCTGAATTTTATCTTCCATGTCTACGTGATGAACTGAAGTAACAGATCTACTTCAAAGGGAGCAGCAGTTGGTGACAAGACACAAGCGCAGTGAATAACCATAAGATAATCTACTAATTGGGGATTTGGAGTTTTAGTTTTTCTTCTTTTTTGATGAACTTATGAATGAAAGAACTAAAAAAACGTACGTTAAGAAGATACCACGATGGAAAAAATTTAAGACTTGAGTTTTTGGGCTTATTTGTGCCTCCACTCATGCCCTGCACCTAGGCGCTTGGTGCGCCTAGCCTTAGGCAAGGCGGTTTCCATGTGCCTTGTGCCTGGATGCACTTTAATAGCACTGCAGCCACCCAAAAAAAAAAAACTCTTTTGTTCGTTTAATTGAATGGAAAAAAGTTACTTCACTCCAAAACTAAACATTTCTATTGAAAACCCAAACCATCTTTAAGACCCCCTAAATAATGTCAAAGGCAACCGACCCCCGAGTTCAGAAGTTCTCTACCTAAAAAAACCCTACCACCTGTCTCTACCCATCTCAAATCTCCAAACGCTAGTACCTCCCTATTCTAACTGCCCCACCGTGTGTTAGCACATATAAGGTAACAGTTGGTCTCCCGCAGAGTTAGCTTTGTAGGGTTTTTAATTTGTTTGCGTGTCGGTATCTTTAGAGGAGCGCATGAGCATGGCTGGCGATAGAATCGATGGGTTGATGATGGCATCGTGGCGGTAGGCGCCAAGCCCACAATTGCACATGATCGTGTTGGCCACCTTAAGGTTCTTGCTCTGATCTCACCGGATCTAGTCAGGCCTAAGTAGATCTACGTGATCTTTTTGATCTACTAGATCTACATCTTTGTGAGTATAGTTGGTTGATGCCAAGGAAAGTGGGTTCGTAGTCGACGTGGATGTGGCACGAGGAATGCGGTCCGAGTAAGATGCCAAGTAGTGTGATGTGGGACACAGCAAAGATAGAGCAAGAGCAGAGACCAAAGACTTCCCAGACAGAGCCTGATGGTGGTAGTGCTGTGAGGGTGATGGCGCAATGCAAATACAAGACAACAATCACAGTCCAGTGCTTAGGTCCAGAGTCAAGGTCTTGTATGTTTCTCTTTCTAGGATTCTAGAGTGAGAAAGTGAATATGTTCAAAAGTTTTGAAAATGTCCCCCCCCCCTCAAATGAATTCTCAAGACCTCTATTTATAAATGTTGAGATGATGATGTCAGTAATCGATACGTGGCTCTTTCCGGGAGTGACACATCACTGAGGGGTCCACAGCTGTCGTGCCCCATGGACTGTCGAATTGCATATTCACCTGGCCTGTCCTCACAACGTCTCTCTGTCTGTCTAGAAAGACTGGCTTCCATAATGCCGGTGTGGCCAGAGAACCCTTTGATCTAGCCACTAATCCAAGCCCTTGTAAAGTCCCATAGGCCTGGCAGTGGTGGGGAAGAATTGATGCCCAACTACCAAGCGAACTAGGTGCGATGCCCTTTGAAGACCTGTTCCCGTCTCGGAGTGACCCGGGGATCATAGTCTATAGGGGTGCCGACGCAAGCCCCCAGTGCCGGAGCACCTAGGCCAGTCACAAAGACACCCTAGCGGAGATAGGGTCCCGAAGGAGTTGCCTATCCTGCGGTGAGTCTTTGTGCCGAAGCACTCAGAGCGCGTTAAGGTAGTATCCCGAAGGAGCAGTCTACTCGACGGGCCGAGGTAGCATCCCGGAAGAGTCGCCTACCTGGCGAAAGGGGAGTTGAAAAGCTCCCTAGCAAAAATAGTGTCCCGCAGGTGAGTCCTTGTGCCGGAACACTCGAAGCATGTAAAGGTAGCATCCCGAAGGAGCCTTTTACCTGACGGGTCGATGTAGACTTTCGGAGGAGCGGCCTACCTGGCAAAAGGGGAGTTGAAAGGCGCCCTGGAGGAGATAGTGTCTCGGAGGAGTCGCCTATCCCCGCGGGTGAGTCCTTGTGCCGGAGCACTCAAAGCACGTCAAGGTAGCATCTCGGAAGATCCGTCTACCAGACAAGCTGAGGTAGTATCCCGGAGGAGCAGTTTACCTGGCAGAAAGGGAGTTGAAAAGCTCCTTGGCTGAGATAGTGTCCCGGAGGAATCGCCTATCCCCGCGGGATGCTGCACATTCTGGAAAGTGGGTTGAAGCATGTTCCAAATCCATGGCGGGGGCGCATGGTGTGGTGAATGAGTGTGGGGGCATGTAACATGATTGTGGCGATTGGGGGCATGTAACATGATTGTGGCGCACGGGCGTTGTTCTAATGGCACGAGACAATTAGTGTGTTGCATGAGCTCGATGACGATCATTGCGAGACAATACATGGTGTTGGGGGCACATATCATGGAAGTGGCACATGGGCGCGGCGACAACCGTCACGAGATATTACCTGGTGCCAGAGGCACATGTCATGGAAGTGGTGCATGGGCATGGTGAAGCGTGTATGGTGCCTGGGGGCACGACATTGTGACAGAAAGCCTGGGGGTACGACTGTATCAGAGGCGCGGTGCATGGGCGCGGCTAAGTGTTAGAGTGTGGGGGTCGCAGAGACAGCACCAGGTTAACGGGCGACGAGCGTCGCGGAGTTGACTCGAGGATACGGGCGATGAGCATCATGGAGTTTGCGCTCTGACGCGAGCAATGGGGGTCGCGGAGACGGTGCCCAGGCGACGGGCGATGAGCGTCATGGAGTTGACACGCGGACGCGGGAGACAGGTATCACTAATGATGCATGGTTCTTTGAAGAGTAATAAAGGTGCTAAGGGGGAAGGCCAAGGCCAACCCTAAGGCCTAGGCCGAGGCCGATCCCCAAGGGGAGGCCGAGGCTGAGGCCGACCTCAAGGGAGGCCGAGGCTGAGGCCGACCCCAAGGGGAAGGCCGAGGTCGACCCCAAGGGGAAGGCCGAGGTCGACCTCCTTGAGCATGTGCCAAGGTGCGCCAAAGGGCAAGGCTGAGGTCGACCCCAAGGGGAAGGCCGAGGTCAACCTCCTTGAGCATGTGCCAAGGTGCGCCAACGGGCAAGGCCGATGTTGACCCCAAGGGGAAGGCCAATGCTAACCTCCTTGAGCAAGTGCCAAGGTGCGCCGACGGGCGACGTACGACATGCGATGGTCGCAACGTCATGAGACATTTCGTACAAAGATGAGTTTCTTAGTGACGAAGTAATGTAGAAAAAGTGAGGAGCGCACATGACTTGAGCATGCAGGTTTTGACCGGTTGAAAGCGTTGAATATTGACTGTTGCTTGTGCAGACGTGTCGTGCAAAAGGTGCTGGGTTTTTATATTGTTTTTGCAACATTCAGAATTTGTCAATCAAGTCCTTTCCTCTCAGTTTTTGTCTTAGGGCTTACAGGGAGTAAGGGGTTCTAATAGTAGGCTGTAAGGGACTTCTATAGAGGTTCCTAGCATTTGGTTCTAGGTTTTTATTATCCGTAAACCATGATGTCCTTGAGGATGAAGGGGTGAGGGGATTGCGCCTTGGGGTGCTTGTGAGTGGGTTGGCGAGGGAAGGGAGTTTGGGACCCTGGGAAGGGGGTGTCGTCCTGAGGTACTTCGGGGGTAATCTGCATTTAGGGTAGGGTGGGTGCTTGGGACCTTTATTGTATTGTGGTGCTGGTCCCCCATTGTGTGTGCTTATTGGTCTTTTTCGACCTTTCCAGCGGCAATGCAGATTTGGTGTTTGGAAGTGGCAGCGGAAGGTTACGGTTGTACTTTGATTCTATAGGTGGCCAGAGTTCACCCTTTTTCATGCGGCTCCCGCGTTTCACCTTTAATTATACTTGTTATGACTGTGTTATCATTATTTATGCTCTATTGTGGATCCATTGGGTATTATTTGTAAACCTTTAGGGCTTGACAAATTACTTTAAGTCAGACTAATTATATAAAGTGTAGGATATACTATTCTTAAGTTCAATTATAATTTGTATATGTCATATTAAGTATGTAGGTAGTCTATTACCTTTTGACCATCGCAGTCGTGTATACATAGAGTCACGGAAATGTCGTGACATGCTATTTGTTATTTCTATCCTTGGGCGACTGAAAAAACTCCGTAATCTTATTTATTAAAGCAATTGTCCTATTTACCCCCAAAAATAAAAATAAAAAACTATTCAACCTTAACAAACAACACGCCTTCGACTACCCCAGCAAATAGAGCACCTAAATTTTTTAGATCTGATTTTACTTAATCAAGTAATCGTGAGAAGATAATGCTAGAGCGAGCAAATAAAATACAATCGGGATATGAGAAACTAAATTCTACCATTTTTTTTGCAAGTTTGTTGTAAAGAAAAATTTACAGGTCGTGTATGCTTCGATCTGTCAAAAAGTGAGGCGTTATGTGGCGATTGAAAAAGAACAAAGCAATTTTAGAGAAGTAGAATATCAAGCACAGTGGCGGAAGCAGAGAGAAAGAGGGCAAACTTAGTAAAGTAGGGAGGCAGTAGTGGCAAAGCCGACGTAAGCACTGGCATAGCAAATAGCTGCCAAAGAATCAATTGATTAGGGATTTAGGGTTCTATTTTTATTTTATTTTTTGGTTAAAATATTGACTTATGATATATGAAGGAAAGAACTAGAAATGATCAATATATAGGGCTGTATATGACCAAGTTTGAGCCGGACATAAGTGTGTTTGAACTCGACTCGTTTAATTTTTAGTATGTTCGAGCTCGAATCGAGTTCGTCAAGAACCAAAACATTGATGTTCAAACTTGGCTCGAGTTCGTGACTGTAAAATTGGGGTCGACTCGTTTGACTAGTTTAACAATACGAGTCAAACTCGAGTTTGGAAACTCGGATCATGTACATGTTCAACTTCCAACAAAATCTCTAAAATTTGTTAAAAAAAGTCTTCCAATTCTTCAATCTAATCAAGTTACAATGAATCAAAAACAATATTAGAAAAGATACAAGAAGGGATGCAGAATCAAAAAACACTACAAAAGAGATCTTGACTGATTGACGATGAAGACATAGAAAACAGGATGATGCATGCGCCGGCGACGGGGAGATGATGGCATCAAAGACAGGCGATTACGGCATCGTAGGCAGACGAAGCTACACCACTATTTGTAGATTTTTGGGCATCGGTGGTTGCACATATAAGAAAACGGCTCGATTAGGGTAGCATGACTTTCTTCTATTGCTCTTGCACAGGTGGTTGCCCTCTTCCTCGGGATGGATAGAAATTGAGATTGATCGGCGTCATAGCCGTGATGTGAGTCTGTCAAGAGAGAGAAAGAGAAGTTGTATGCGATCTATGAGGCGTGTGTGTGTTTTTATGTCTGTGTGTGTGAGTGTGTGTGTGTGTGTGTGTGTGTGAGAGAGAGAGAGAGAGAGAGAGAGAGAGAGAGAGGGGATGGGAGAGCAGAGTGCGGCCGGGTGATATACTGATATTTATATAGTTAGGGTTTCTTAGATAATGGGCTTTACAGATTTGGCTATTAGGGGTTGGACTTATGCATATGCAATCTCATGGCCGTCATTGGCTCTATGTTTATAAGTGGGCTTGGGGTTTTGGACTAATTGACTAAAACTTCCATATTAAAACATTAATTTATATAGTTTATGTAAATATTAATTATTTAAATATAATATAATTAATTTATTATTCAGACGAGCTGTTCGCGAACACATTGTGAACATTTTGGAGTGTTCATGTTCGACTCGTTTAATAAACGAGCTCTAAAATAATTGTTCATGTTTTGTTCATTTATTTATACGAACGAATGTGAACGGGTTTTATGAAAAACGAACGGCTCGGTTCATTTTCAGGCCGAACGATTAATGGTTGAGATGATGCAACGATGGCAAAATAAGACTTGATTTTTTGGACATTTCTTTGAGCCTCCACTCCCTCCCTTTTGCCTGGGTGCACCTCTTTGAAGGTGTAGACGCGCTCCCTGCGCTGGGCTACATGCGCCTTGCATTTAGGTGCACTTTCCTTAACACTGTTGAAATTCACAAGAATCGCTCAAAAGCATATAAACCATAAAGTAACACTTTTGAGCTCAAGGGGAGAAATGTGAAGCTCAATTAGTACATCCGTAGAACTCGTTAAGGATCCAACTGCTCACTAAATAATCCTCAACGCAACCCACATGAATGCTCCATTAGTTCTTTGGGTTTTCACACATTTATTTGTCTCTAAAGAGCTAATTTAAAAGCATTTCGCGACAAAGGAGAGTCTGAAAAGGATATTTTCCTAAACGAAAAAGAATTAATTAGATTTGGGCCCTTTAGGTGGGCTCCGCAACTGCCATCAACATTAATGACATCGTATATGCCCAATCAATATATAGATGTTTCAAATGAACAGCCCAAGTAACGACAATCGCAGGATTCTAAAAGAAGCCCGAACTGTTGTTAATGGGCTTGGTCCAGTGGGTTCAGTTGGACGGGTCACATCGTCTTTATGTTTCGACTCCGATTAACGACCCATTTTTTTTGATGTATTTTCCCCTAAGGAAGCTTAACGTTATTTGAGCCAAGGTTAGTGCAGTCAATTTAGTATGATTCAAACGTGCATTCCTTGTCAATTGGGTAAAATTCTTTAAATTTATAACACTTTTATTAGTCTGTGAGTCATTCCGTTTCTCGTATTGACAAATTCACGTCGTAAGAAAATTTTCACAACTTCCGTACGTCACACAGTATATTTAATAATATTTTTGTCTGTACCATTCAAAATTCTGCAGTATCACCCGTACATAAATATTACTAAAATGCATAACGACCAGTACATAAAAATTGTAGGCATCTCCGGAAAAAAGTCAAAAATTTTCTTATCAAAAAGTGTTACCAAATCGCTTTGTATTCTTTAATATCATTGTTATAAATATCCTTGACAAAATTACTTGTCCAATGGAGTCTTATAACTTTAATAACTTGATTTATGGATCTTCCCTTTATAAATTGGGTGTCATGTTGGTACTCAAGTCTAAGCTAATTGGTAAGAGTTTTGCTCAAAGCAAAAAATTACAAAACAATGTGTCTAAACTATTTAGCGGATGAGTTCCACCTAATATGCCCACCCCTCAACAACAACAATCTTGTGTGATGATAAATACAGATGAAATAGCCTTTTAACCCAAAATACACACACACACACACACACACAGATGAAGAGAAGTCCCATCGGTGTTCAACACTGGTGGACTACGGATGAACAAAGACACGTAAATCCTTTGGAAAATGATGAGAGGGAGTGGGATTAGACATGTTAGAAGACAACTCAGAAGAACATTTTGGTGAGACGATGACCAAAAATCTCGTAGCACAGTCGGGCTCTACTGCACACCAAATTTGTTTGGTATGCGTCCTTATCATTATCCACAGCTGGTGACATTTAGCCATGGCCGACTTCGGATGGGTCGACATGTGCCTTGGCTCCTACTGTGCAAGCAGATAAAGAGAGGTAGTCTGATGCTCATAAATTGTTAGGAGATCACTGCCATAATCCATTACGCTTCTATTTTGGTTCCAAATTTTCTATTTTTGTTCGGAAATAGGTGAGATTTATCTTAGATCTCTTTTTCTCGATATATTTGTTAGAGTAACTAATGAAAAACAAATATTCAGTGAGTTTCGGTGAGTGTCATACATGTTATAATGTTAGTGATGGTTTTATAATTTAGATCTAGAATGTGTTTTATTTCAAACATGGGCGAATGCTTTGTAGCGCCGGGGTGACCAAGGCTTCCCCACGAGCTAACACTAAATGTTTATTTTTACTTATTTTATCACAAAAGTCATATTGTTGTGGCTGATGAACCTGATGTGCCTATCAAGTTAATAAAGACAAACAAATGATAGTGTGAATTAGTCAAACCGTACTCTTTATAATGTATTGATTAATTGTTTTTTGAGGTTTTACGTTCTTAAGGTTTTGAAGAGGATACATTTTTTGTTATATTATTAATAGCAACTTTTGGTGCACCGTTTTGATCCCGCTGGAATGAAGTTTAAGGATTTGTCCCTATCAAAGAAATGAATATAAAGGAAATTTTCATTACATATCAACCATTTCGAAGGTCATTGATGTAATTGACTGAATATCCCAATAAACAAATCTGCTACATAAAACACGCAACATCAACAGTTTCAATGGTTTGCTTAACAAACAAGAGTGTTTATTCATTTGATGCTTGAGTTGAAACCCTTCCCTGACTTCAAAAACTCACAATCCAGATTAAGACCTCATATACCACCCCCTACCTGTCTCTATTCTCCCACAACCCACCCCGACTCGTTCCGTTGCGATCATCATAGAAACATCCTTAGGGTACCTTGTCGATCGACGAAGATGATTGGCGAAAGCAAATTCGATAAGGGCATTTTTTCTTTGAATCATTAAACCCTCGAGCCATGATCAGCAAAGGAGGAGGAATTTCCAGCACACACCCACCAGGTTTTGTTTGATAAATGGTATAGGGGATGGAGTGGCAGTTTCTTGATTATAGGTCCTTAGTTATTTACATTATGTGCTTTTTTCAGGGACAGGCCACCTGTAAAACCAGGAGGAGGCCACGGCACCCCCTAAATTTTAGAATTTTTTTAATTTTTTAAAATAAAGGATAACTATATTTAAAATATTTATAAAAATGTGAATATATTGTAACATTAATGTATTATGGTTTTATTTTGTTGTGCTATTTACGTTTTATATTACTGGACATCGTAATCTTTGTCTTTCTCGTTCCCTTGCTCCATTTTTATTTTTTCAAATTCTAACTTTCAAATCTCCAGATGAAAAAGCAACACGAATAGATCAATGTCATTTTTCATTTTTTTTTCTTTAAGTTCTTATAGTATGTTAACTTCTACGTGACTATTATCCTCATACAGAAAGAGTTATCTTTCATGCAAGACTAATAATTTATTATTGATAAGCTTGCTAAAGTTAAATAAATCACAGCGAGTAGTGAAACTATATGATTAGTAGTCGAATTGAGCAATCTATTTTCGATATGGCTACCATAGACTCGATCATTATGACTTTCGTCATTATAAAGAATGTCGAGTTTCGCTTTGACCATCGAGTATACGTACTAGAAAAGTTATTTTTCTTATGTTAACTTGTTTTGTGAGAAACCTCGATGAACTAATTCTAAATTCTATGATTTTAGTTTTTTATGTTATATGTGAATTTGAACCTTTCGAATTCTTTTATTTCGGTCATAAATTTTATTTTGTGACTTTTTAATCCCCTCTAATAAGACTTTATGAGGCCGGTCCAGATTTTCGTTCTTTGCTTCTAATGTGATGTATTAGGTGTCAGTATAAAAACGAAGAGTGACAAAGGCCATCTTTGTTTCACGGAAAACTTTTTTCGGAAAACATTTTCCGTACTTTCCGATGTTTGGCGTGCTTATTAGAAAATTGTTTACGGAAAACATTTTCCATTCACATGAAAAAAAAAAAAGGCAAACTTTAAGGAAAATGGTTTACCGAGAAAAAAAGGGGAAGTTGTTTTCCTAAAACCAACCCGTCACTTTTCTCTCGTCTACCTCATTCTCACCTCTCGGAAATTGAACGACACTGCCTCTGTTACCATTGCCCTCCGCTACCTTCTAGGTTTCTCCCCTACATTCTCGCCTTCCCCCAGCTCTCCAGCCACTTCACCCCGCCTAACAGGCCTCTAAGCACAGTGAGGTAGCTGGCTTAGGTGTCCCTCCAGGGTCGGCTAGTTAAAGCCGAAGGTGCCAGCCCGGCTAGAGCTATAGGTGGTGGACTGAGCCCGGAGGAAGCCATGGCTTGGGAGCTGTTTAGACCCATTCATCGGGTTCTGTCTAGTGTTTATATGCCATTGTGCCAATCTTCCTGTTGTGTAAATTGGAATTTCAACATAGATTTGACAAAGTATAAAGGCACCCAAGTAAAGCAGTTTAATTATTTAAAAGATGAGTCACTCCTTGCCTGGCACTGACCTTTCCAGAAGCAAGAAAAGAAGCATCTTTTCCTTTAAGTTGAAACCAAAAACATGATTAAGACTCTGTCTAAAGTTAATTGCAGAGTGCATGACATCTTTTCCTTTAAGTTAAAGCCTGTTATATTCCCCACCCTTTAGCTGCATATAGTTCTTGAACTGATCTTTCTCAGTTAGGCCTCTTTGTAGCATTGGTTCCTGTCCCGACCCTTTAGCTGCTGGCATCTATAAGAAGACTGCATGCCTCGTACACTTGGATTGTGTAATAGCACTTGCTGAGATAGCATTCTATGATAAGTGACTCTTAGCCAGTTTTCTTCTCTGGTGATTTGTGCAGCTCTGGTTTGTTTTTGTGCAGTCTATCCATGGTGCTAAGGTTCTTAAAATCTGCTAATTATTTTTTCAAACTAGTTGTGTAGATAGATAATAAATGAATTCGTGCCGCTGTATTGGGTGCAGCTGCCTCCGTCATGTCTGTGGAAATTGTCATGCTAGAGAACAGTCAGGAAAAAAATGATTATATTCCAAGGGAGCCTTGTGTTAATGATGAAGTTGCGAGGGAGAGGTACATGAACACCATTTATTGTAGAGGTGATTGACATTGCATAAGCCAAATACGTATGAGGCCTTCGGTATTTTTTGGACTATGAGATCTTTTAACCAAGAAAATTTTAGTTCATGCAATTACAAACATGTCAATTAGGGAACAAGTTTTTTTTTTTACAAGTACTTGGGTACAACGTAAGATTTTGGGTGAACGGTTGCATAGGTCTACTGAGACAATCCATAGATATTTCAAAACTGTCCTCAAAGTAGTATTGAAGTTATATAAAGAGCTTATTGTGGAATAGTGGCAGGTTTTTTATCCGTAATTTCAAGTTAGTTATCATGTGTAGGAAGCGTGAAATAACATTAGAAATACATGCTTTTATTTGACTATTTGTAATGTTGTCACGTGCAATTATAGGACTATGTGGGGGCACTTCATGGAACTCACGTTCATGCTAAGGTCCCTCAAAATATTCAAGGAAGGTTTTGTGGTCGAAATGAGGGAACAGTATAATATGTCTAATGTGCAGTCAACTTTGATTTGAAATTCACCTATGTACTTGCTGGATAGGAAGGAAGTGCGTAGGACTCTGGTATTGTAACTAATGCACTTTTGAGGTCGAGATGTTTAAGCATTCCTGAAGGTATTAATAGAAGTTAAAATATTTCAGTTATTTCTAACCAGTAGTGTGCCTTAAACAATTTTTTTTTATATTTGCAGGAAAATACTGTCTTGGAGATGTTGGTTATGGTACTAGAAATGGGATTCTCTCTCCTTATCGTGGTGTTAGTTATTATTTGGAAGAGTTTAGTGAGCATCCACCTCACGATGAGGGAGAGCTTTACAACCTCAGTCACGCTTCTTTACAAATAACTATTGAAAGAAGTTTTGGAGTATTGAAGGGACGTTTTCGCGTGTTAGATGATGTTCCACATTGGTCATTCAAAAGGCAGGTGTATGTAGTACTAGCATGTTGTATCATTCACAAATACATTATGGGTGTGGATCCGAATGACCAAATTACTCAAGATGTTATTCGAGAGATAGAATCTCAATGGCAAAGTGGACGAGAACAAACATGACGAGAGCCAACTCAACGGGAGGATAGGGAAGAACATAGAGAATGGGCAATGAAAAGGGACCATGTAGCAGGGGAAATGTGGAATGATTATCTTAGAAGGGGGGAAATGTTTAGGAATCGTTTTTTACTTTTATGTTTATTTACATTTATGTTGTGACATTATTATTGTACTATATATATATATATATATTTTGCTAAGAATATGAACGTAAATTGGACAAGATCTTTGTATTGTTTACAAATGATTTAACCGTGTTTATACTAATTTCTTTTTATATAGAGCCTTTAGCATAAAACCATAAGTAGTTTTATTATTTTCCGGTGTTGTCCAAACAATGGAAAATGAATTTTAGGAAAACATTAATTCAAGAGATTTGCTTTTCCAGAAAGCATTTTCTGAAAAATATTTTTCATGAAGTGTTTTCCGTGAAAGAAACAGGGCCAGAGAGACAACCGTATGCAGTAGGAATCAACCATTGAACAGTGTTTTTGGTAAGTAGCCTACATGAAACCTGTTAATGTTTATGGAGCCTTAGGCTTCGTTTGCAAAAAAAAAAATTTTGGTTTTCAGTTTTTAAAGAGCAGTTTTTTAAAGAAAAGCTTAAGTAACCATTTTTTTTTTTATAAAAACAAGTGGGTGTTTGATAACCCCTTTTTTTTTTGGTGTTTGGTAACCCTTTTTATTTTAACTTTTTTTTTTGGTGGTTTGCGGTGGCGGTGGTGGGGCGTAGCGGTGGTCGACGGTGGTGGTGGTGGTGGCCGACGGCCGGAGGTGGCTGCCGGCAGTCACCGGCGGTGGTGGCCGGCGGCCGGAGGTAGCTGCCGGCAGTCTCCGGCGGTGGTCGCCGGCGGCCGGAGGTGGCTGCCGGCAGTCACCGGCGGTGGTGGCCGGCGGCCGGAGGTAGCTGCCGGCCGTCTCGGCGGTGGTCGCCGGCGGCCGGAGGTGGCTGCCGGCAGTCTCCGGCGGTGGTCGCCGGCGGCCGAAGGTGGCTGCCGGCAGTCTCCGGCGGTGGTCGCCGGCTGCCGACAGTCTCCGGCGGTGGCTGCCGGCGGCCGGAGGTGGCTGCCGGTGGTCGCCGGCGGCCGGAGGTGGTTGTCGGCAGTCTCCGGCGGTGGTCGCCTGAGGTGGCTGCCGGCGGTGGGAGGGTGGTGGTGGTGGTCGAAAAAAAAAAACCAAAAGTGAAAAAAAAACCAGTTTTTGGAGTTTTTTTTTTTACTCTGCAGTTTAAAAACTGGTTTTTTAAATTGAAAAAAAAATGGTTACCAAAGTTTCTTTTTTTCAGTTTTTAAAACTAAAAAAAAAAGAGGGAAAAAAATTTTGTCAAACGGGGCCTTAGATTGGGCTTTGCAATATCTGGAAACATTATATGCAATGCCTTGTACGCAATGCGATGCCTAAGAAAAGTCAGGCGTGGTATAATCGAAGAAAGAAAAACTTTAGAGTAACCATGATATGCTGTATGGTTCTACAAAAAGATCAAAGTACTAGCAAGGAATTGTGAAGAATTCTGTTCACAAAAAAAGAATAATTTTGACTGCAATTCGGATTGTATAAAGAACTTAGAACCGTTATAGTGACAAATATCGTTCTCCAAATATGCTTAACGGCCTTAATTAATGGCATTAAGAAGTAACTATTAAGATATGTCACTAAAAGAGTCCGCAAAAATGTTATTACTCTTTTTAGCGACAATTAATAGTCACTATATAGAGAGTTCTAGGCTATCCTACTACCGGCATTGTAACTAAAATCTTTCCGAAACCTTTTTTTACGGAAGATCTTGAAAAAGACAAAGGTTTAGTACTGAAAAATGGTCTGATATTTAAGAGAGAGACATTAACAAGAAAAGTGGGAAGTTTCTGGTATAGAAAAATTGAAAGCCCACAATTCTGACTTCTTCTACAATGGACCCAGAAACTGGTGTGGAGTGGTGGATGGAACAAGCATGGCTGAAGAAGAAGAAACTTCCTGAGAAGAAAAAGTGCAAATGTCAAAACTGAATCAAAGAGAACAGCTTGACTCGTGACCTCTAAGAAGCCTACACTGCAGGACTAATCAAAAGATATATATGGACCCTAAAGTTCCAAACTTGTTGGCCGGCTCCCCCACCATGTGGGAGGACTATCATCCCACTTGCTCTGCACACAGATTTTCAAACAAAACTGCATACATTTCTTGGGCGATACCTCAGCTTTCTGCCAAGGACCACGTCGCAACTGGGTGTGTTGGCTGACCAGTTTCGAGATTAAGCGAATCGATCTTTTTAATGGAAACACGTAAAGCTAGTGGTCCTTGAGTGTGTCGTCTGTCGAGATTAGTCCACTGAACGGTCCAGACCTCCTCCCTCTCAAGGGAAAATAAGATCTTAGTTTCTATTTTTTTCAGATGTATCGAAACTTTTATCAAGAATTTAGAATGCGAAGTGCAATTACGGCCAAGGCCGGTCTTGCAAGTTTCTTTTTTTTTAGAATACGCCTTAACAACCAATTGTCTTCCGAAGGGACGTCATCTACTCCTCCTCCTCCTCCTCCTCCTCCCGTCTTGCATAGTATTAGCTGTTTTGCGACTGCTAAATAATGATGTATACTTACACTCTTTCAACTTACAAATTAAAGTCATAGATGTACATGAACATCAAAAACAAGATGATTGTCCATAAATCAACAAAGCAAAATCCCATCTAGAAGTGGAAGGGAGTCAAGACCTTGAGGACCCGCCAACCTGTTAGGACCTTGCCATTCTATGGGTACCTTGAACGGCACCCTAGAAGTAAAAGCCAAAACTGTTGCCTTAAAAAAGAGGGTTGAAGGGGCCCTTAGAAGTTCCAAAGTTTTGTATTTCAGCCCCACACCACGTGATTAAATATTGACACCTGTGTAGTTGTTTTGGGCATGGCAGTTGATTTCACCATTTGTGCTTGAGATAACTATTGCCAAACGGTAGCATTTCCCTTTTAGTCGACAAGACAAGTGTAGGTGGTAGTGATGATCCTATCCATTCTCCAAAGTGAATGTTTATCCTTTTGAGTGTTGATAATTGGTTTGCAAACATATGTATACACGTATATAATTTGCTTGCAAACATATGTACACATGTATATAAAAGAAGTTGATGCTCAATTTCGATTGACAAAATTTATCTAAACTAAAAACATTAGATCTGGATCGCCCACCTCGATAATATGGATGGTCAAATCGCGCTGACAACTTAATTTAAGTTGTCAGCACTGTCATTTTATCAACTCTCATATATGTACATTACAGGGTAGATTTCACTTAGTGTACTAATTTTATGCTATTTAGGTTAAGAAAGTAACTAACGCTCATACTTTCTAACATAATTTTATCTCATCCAAACTCAAGATAATGAGACATCATTCACGCAATTCACTAAGCTTTTTTTCTGTAGTTTGCACTACTATGTTGCTTTAAACTATTCCTTCCCATGCAAACAATTTTTTTCCCAAAAAATGAAACAAAAATTTAAAAGTCGATAAGGAAATATATTTCTGCTTATTTATCTGTTGCCTATCAAATTACACAAGAAAATCAAAAGAACGCGTTTTAGGAATGTGTAAAATAAGGTCTTATTAGTTTCTATTTTTCTAGATGAATCAAAAACTTTTATCAAGAATTTGGAGCACGAATTGCAATTACGGCCATTTAGGCCGGTCTTGCAAGCTTTTTTAGTTGAGAATATGCCTGAACAACCAATTGTCTTCCGAAGGAATGTCATTTGTTCCCCCTGCCTTTGATAGTATTAGCTGTTATTCAATTGTTAAATAATGACATATGCTTACACTCTTTCACTTATTAAGGGAATGACGAGAGTTTAGTCAAAAAAAATTCTAACTCGACATAGATTTTTTACGAAGATATACAATAACACACAATTTCTAAATTGAGTAAAAAATATGTTCAATTTCAGATAGCATAGGAAAATAAAATATGTAGAAACAATGGATTTGTAAACATTGGGTGGGGGGAGGGGGGAGGTCTTCTTTCTTTTTCTTCACAAAATAGCCCTTCCATTATGAATATATGCCACTAAGACTGTGTTTTGACTTGATTCTAGAATAGTCAAACTTGACTAAATTCATATTAAATCAAGTTGAACAATTGGCCAAAAAATGTAAACTGATTAAGTGTGCTTCAATATGCTAAAAACTGATTAAATCTAGAATCCTTATTTTCTTGAATTCTGTCATTTTTAGATAATCAGATTTTGACCAAAGAGTTACTAAAATATCCTTAGAGTGAATTGTTGATGCAAGCATACCAAAATAGATCCAAAGATTAAAATAATGTGCAACTGATCATAAGCATTCCCGGGGGCTTCATGACACGTATTTTCACACCTTTCAAGGGGTTATGAACGGAACTTGCATATAAAGCTGACAAAAATCGTCTGAGAGCTTCTGGGACTTGCTGGAACTAAGCAAATAGTTAATTGTAAAATTTCTCCATTAAATGTGGTCTTTTAATTTAGACTCTAATCCTTGGGTTATTTTCACATTCTGAATGCAAAATTGGACTCTTTGTATAACAATTGAACAAATTCTGCCCACAAAAAAAAAATTTAAAAATGGATTTTGTTTCAAAACTTTTGTAGCATTAAATCTCTCCTCCATTCAAGATAAGAGGCTAGCTCCGCGACCATTAAAGATGATGACAGGAAAAGTGGGTTTGTAGTTATATGGAGATGTCACAAAGGATACAGTTCGAGTCAGCTGGCAGATGTACAAAGTGGGACACAATGATGATGGAGTAAGGGTAAAGAGCAAAGCTTTCCAGACAGATCATGAGGAGTGGCAGTGCTGTAGAGACAAGACTGAGACGAATAATACCGACAGTGCATACTAGGGTTCAAGTCAGGGTCCAACATCACAGTCAATTTTATGTCCAACAACACAGTCCAATTATGTTTCTCTCTTTAGAATTCAGTAGCTCTGGATTCTAGAGTGAGAAGGTAATTTTTGTAAGAATGAGAAAAGTTCTTCTAAATGAATTCCAAAGTCCATTATTTATAGGCAAAAGTATGTTTGTGTCATCAATTGCCACATGTCATGTCCTGGGAGTGACACGCCACCGGGAGGTCCACAAATACCGACGCTCCATTAGATTGTCTGTTCTCATATTTGCACAACCTACCCCACACAGCGTCGCTCTACCTATCTAAAAAGACTGACCATGCAACATCGACATGATCAGGGCAAGGAGCCCTTGCTGCCTTAGCCACCGGTCCAAACCCTTATTGAATCCCACAAGGGTGAGTCGAGAGATGCGGAGAAAACCTGACATCTGTGAGGGAGGGTCCCTCTACCCGACTGTCAGGTGAACTAGGCGCGATGCCCTCCAAAGACCTGCTCCAGTCTCGAAGTAACCCGAGGGTCATGATGTTGGGGGAACCGACGATCACCACTAATATGAGTACGACGTGGTCACAACTTAGGCTTTCCTAGTGTCATTCAAGCCACTTCAGGGAGAGATAGATTATGTGGTAATGAACCTATCTTGTTGCGAAGGGTCCTCATGCCGGAGCACTACGAGCAGAGCCCCTCAGAATGTTGCACACTTCGGAGAGCGGGTCAAAGCATGTTCCATGTCCATGGTGGGGATGCATGGTATGGTGAACAAGTGTGGGCGTCGAAGATCATCGGTAACATGAAGGCGATATGGTCACAGCTCAGGCATGCCTAGTGTCATGCAAGTCGCCCCAGATGGAGATAGCATATGTGGTAGCGAGCTTACCCACTGTGAAAGGTCCTCGTGCCAGAGCACTGCGAGCAGAGCTCTTCGGAATGCTACACACTCTGAAGAATGGGTCGAAGCATGTTCCATGTCCATTGTAGGGGTGCATGGTGTGGTGAATGGGTGTGGTGAACAAGTGTGGTGCCCGAGGGCATTTAACATAAGAGTGGTGCATGGGCGTGGTGACATCTGTCATAAGATAATACCTTGTGCCAGGGGCACATGTTATGGAGTGGCGCATGGGGGCGGGCGACGGCTCTCGCAGGAGTGGGCATCGTGCTGGGGGCACGTGATGCATGAACAATGCATGGTGTGGGCGATTGGTATTGTAGAAGTGGGCATCGTGCTGGGGGCACATGGAGCATGTACGCGGGCGAATTCTGTCACATAGACAGTGCAGAGGCACGAGTGATTCGTGTTGTGAAGACGGCACATGACTGCGGGTGACGGGCGATGCGGAGACGGTGTGCGACAGAGGACGACAAGCATCACCGCGATGATATGCAGTTGGTTAGTGGGCATCGCGAACGATGTATGGCCCCTTAAAGAAAAGTGGGGTTGCCATGTGGAAGGACAAAGGCCAACCTTGGGGGAAGGCCAAGGCGACCCCTACGGGAATGCCGAGGCCGACCTCTAAGAGTGACCAAGGCCGATCCCCCTAGTCGAAGGCCAAGGCCCACCCCCTTGGGCAAGCACCAAGGCACACCAACTGTTGATCGATGATTGATCTTTTGAGAGTAAAAAAGAGTTGGATGGTCGAGCTGCGACGAGTGTGTTTCTGTGAGTCGCGCCAAATAAATATTTTAGTGCCAAAACCGTTAAAAAAGAGCAAATAACACACGTAACTCAGGAGTGCGCATTTTGACCGCCAAGAGCGTTGAAAAATTGACCGACGTGTCGCGCAAAAAGGATCTTCTTTTGACCCTTGGGTGCGACAAAAGTAAGTTGAAACAAAAGATAAGAAGACTAACTCCGCATACAATATTACAGAACGCTAACCAGTCTTGAAGTCCCTTAACCAAAGGATTTCAATCTTTTTAATGATTTTACAATGAGAATCATACTTGAGATTTACTTATTTGTTCTCAAAAGCTCAACTTACAAATTAAAATCACAGATGAACAAATAATAGGTGATCATCAAAATTAAGATGATTGTCCATAAGTCAACAATGCAAAATCTCATCTGGAAGTGGAAGGGAGTCAAGACCTTGGAAACCGCCAACTTGTTAGGACCTTGCCATTCTATGGGCCCCTTGATCTGGTCCTTAGAAGTAAAAAACCAAAAATTGTTGCCTAGAAATAAAAAGGGTCTCTTAGAAGTTCCAAAAGTTTAGTATTCCAGCCCCACACCAGGTGATTAAATATTGTGATTAAATATTAACACTTGTGTTGGGCATAATAGTTGATTTCACCACTTGTGCTTGGGAGAACTATTGCCAAATAGTAGCCGTTCTCTTTTAGTCGACGAGATAAGTGTAGGTGGTAGAGATGATTCTATCCATTCTCAAAAGTGAATGTTTATCCGTTTGGGTGTTGGTAATTTGCTTGCACGTATACATAAGAAGTTAGATACTCAATTTCGATTGATAATTTAATTTAAATTGTCAGTTCCATTTGTACGTCTATCTATAACAGATGAACTATCCAAATTACTATTTTTTTATAATAATGTGGCTAACGACAAAATTCACCTAAAAACAAAACAGCCGATCTAAATCACTCACCTCTGTAACATAGACAGTCAGATCGCGCTGATAACTTTATGTTATTAACTCTTATATATGTACTTTACAAGATAGATTGTGCTTAGTGTACTAATTTTACACTATTTAGGTTAAGACAATAGCGGTGCTCATACTTTTTAGCATAGTTTTACTTCATCCAAACTCGAGATAATGAGGCATGCTTTTCGCAATTCGTTAAGCTTTTTGTGGAGTTTGCATTAGTATGTTGCTCTAAACTATTCCTTCCCAAAAGTGAACAATTTTTCCCCAAAAAATGAACAACAAACTTAAAGGTCGAAAAGGAAATAAATATCTATTTATTTATCTGTTGCCTATCAAATTTACACAAGGAATGTGTAAAAGAGGACCCCATTTTATGTTGGACATAAAAGTTTGGGGTCATACTTCTCGAACTTTATACTAATTAGAAGAGTTTATGAAGCTTTTAATCTACGAGAAAGTTTTCAAGAAATTTTTCATGGAGTTCGAAAATTTTTAGCGATCAAAAGCTGCGTATCTTCGTTGTCCTATAAGAACAAAAAAAAGGGAGAAGGGTAACTTTATAAAACCATTAAACTTACAAAAAAAAAAAATCACATCATTTCAACAAATTCCTTCTGACATGTGAAATTAAACCTTGAATCTAACTAATGGAAATTATAAAAGAAACAAACATAAAACCAACTTCTAGAACTTCCATTATTAACAAAATTGCAACCTTTTAAAAATATTATAGTCTCGTCTATTTAAAAAATAATATAATAATAAAAGTCTTGCTACAACATTTGTGTGCTCATCCCTAACCTAGCTGCTTGTCCATGTTCTTAGTCCCATGAATATTTAATACCTAAACATACGACAAAAAGTAGGAAAAGGAGGAACCTTTTGCAGTAGAATCCAAGCCGAAGGACATCATTACTGATAAACTATACAACATACTTAGAAGCAACAATTAAATTACATAGCATCAGTACGCAGCTTCCATATATTAACTATTGCTTTGAGCTGAAGAAGATTCTGATGGAACAGCTTCTATATATTAACTATGGCACACTGTTGTGGAATTCATTTAGGGTCACAAGTGGTCTGCCATACCCAAAATCAGAATGAATTGAAGAGAAAAGAACTGTGGATGGAACAAGTTGAGAAGAAATGATTAATGAGCCGAGCATCTGATCGAGCTGCATCTGCGTTCATTAGTCGTGGCCTCCTCTCATTCAGTTATTTGCTTGTTTATTTCTTACTCTTCCGAGTCAAACCCCACCAAATGTGTGACTCTCCTTTCCAGCCCCACGGTTGAATTTTAGGGTTATCATGCAACACCCATGCAACTTTTTAGAGGTTGATTACGATGGTCAAAATTGATTAAGTTCAGATTAAATCAGTTTTTAAGCTTTTAACAAAACAGGTAAATCGATAAAACTGATCAAATTAATTTAATCAGGTTTGACTAAGAGAATTATCAGAATTTCATCACATATAAAGATAGACATTAAATGGCCACTTACAATCGAATAAACTATCTTGTAATTTTGTCACACTAAAATTAGGTTCATCCATTTTTATCTAAACACATTTAACAACTTTTAATCTGTTATTATATACTTAACGTAAACTAAAGTTAGTTTTAAAAACTTTTTCTTATTTAATCTAAATCAATTTTACAGAATCAATCTCAAACGATCTCTTAACCTAAACTATGAGTACTCTGTTTTTGCCGTTGTCCTAGGAATTCTAAGATCGATTCTCGCTTTCATCGAAAAATCAAGATAACATTCAGGTTCTATACAAAGACAGGAGTAGATTATGATTGAGCAGAAAATATTTTTTAAAATAATAATTGAGTGCTGCATGTCCAAGTAATTGACTTAGAACTCAAGTTAAAATAAAGTCATGATACACATTAATTATAACTCGAGTAGACTCCTTTCTACTTGATGAACAAGTTGGTTGCCCACTGCTCCTAACCAGCAACGTCAAGTTAGAGTTAGTTGACCCGAAAAGCAACACTTCTCAGAGAAGTATCTAATAATTATAAAGACAAGGTAATATAGTTGATAAATTCCTTTAGAGATGTTCTACTTATAAAAAATAAATCTCTCCGAATTAACAACTTAATCAAATTTCGAGCGTTAAAAAAGTTGGTCGTGTAGTTTTCTAACGATCAACCATCAAATTAGACAATGTAATACTAGTACGAGGGATTTGACCAAGAGCCGATTGAGGTCAAGGTCGTAACTCGAAATAAGGAATTTCTGAGGGGCTCGGGTAGACAAAATATGACTGACTTTTATTTTTTAAAACTATATTCTTTTTCTCGATGAAATAAAACACTTTATTGTTTCCGGTGCTTTATTTGCCAAATTGAAAAGGTTCTTTAATAGCTTTACAAGCTGAAAAATTGATGCCAAGGAAAGTGAGTTCGTACCTATGTGGAGATGCCACAAAGGCTGCAGTCCGCATCAACTGCTAAGTATGTTGATCTGAGACACAGTAAGGACGGAGCAAGGGCAGAGACCAAGGGCTTCCCAGACAGAGCCTGAGGGTGACAGTGCTACGAGGGCGATGGCGCAGGGTGAATACACGACGACAGTCACAGTCCGATGCTTAGGTCCAAAGTCAGGGTCCCGTATGTTTCTCTCTCTAGGATTCTAGAGTGAGAAGTGAAAGTGTTCTGAAAATGTCCAATCTTCCAAATAAATTTTCAAGACCTCTATTTATAGAGATTGAGATGATGATGTCATCATGCGACACGTGGCTCTCCCCCGAGAGTGACAAGTCACCGAGGGGTCCACAGCAGCCGGTGCTCCAGGGACTGTCAAATCGCATATTCACCCAGCTTGCCCTGCACAGTGTTGCTCTATCTGTCTGGAAAGACTGGCTCCCACAGCGTCGGTGTGGCTAGAGAACCCCCTTGATCTAGCCTCCAATCCAAGCCCTTATAGAGTCCTACTGGCCTAGCAGTGGTGGGGAAGACCCGACTCCCAACTGCCAGGCGGACTAGGCGTGATACCCTTCGAAGACCTGCTCCCGTCTCGGAGTGACCCGGGGGTCATAGTCCATAGGGGTGCAGACGCAAGCCCCCAGTGCCGGAGCACGTAGGCCAGTCACGAAGACACCCTGGCGGAGATAGTGTCCCGGAGGAGTCGCCTATCATGCGGCTGAGTCCTTGTGCCGGAGCACTCATAACGCGTCAAGGTAGCATCCCGAATGAGCCGTCTACATGACGGGCCAGGTAGCATCTCGGAGGAGTTGTTTACCTGGCGGAAGGGGAGTTGAAGAGCTCCCTAACGGAGATAGTGTCCCGGAGGAGTCGCCTATTTCGTAGGCTGAGGTAGCATCCCCGAGGAGCCGTCTACCTAGCCGGCTGAGGTAGCATCGCGGAGGAGCCGTCTACCTGGTGGAAGGGGAGTTGAAGAGCTCCCTGGCGGAGATAGTGTCCCGGAGGAGTTGCCTATCCCTGCGGTAAGTCCTTGTGCCTGAGCACTCGGAGCGAGTCAAGGTAACATCCCGGAGGAACTGTCTACCTGAGTGACCGAGGTAGCATCCCGGAGGAGCCGTCTACCTGGCAGAATGGGAGTTGAAGAGCTCTTTGGCTGAGATAGTGTCCCGGAGGAGTCGCATATCCCCGCATGATGTTGCACACTCCAGAGAGTGGGTCGAATCATGTTCCACGACCAAGGCAAGGTACGCATGGTGTGGTGAAAGGATGGACCGATGCAAGGAGCATGGTAATGTGATAGAGAACCAAGGGGCACGACTATGTTAGTGGCGCAGCGCATGGGCACGGCTGAGTGAGTAAGGTGTTGGGAGCACGTCTGTGTTAGTGGCACACGAGCGCAGTGACGAGCGTCGCGGAGACAACACTTGGTGCCGAGGCACATGTTATGGAAGTGGCGCATGGGCGCGGCGACGAACATCGCGGAGACAATACTTGGTGCCTGGGCTGATGGTATGGAAGTGGCGCATGGGCATGGCGACGAACGTCACGCAGACAATACTTGATGCCGGGGCACATGTCATGAGAATGGCTCATGGGCGCGGCGACGAACGTCACGAAGTAATACTTGATGCCAGGGCACATGTCATGAAGATGGCACGCGGGCGCGGCGATGAACGTTGCAGAGCATATACTTGGTGCCGGGACACGTGTCGTGAAGATGGCGCGCGGGCCTGGCGACGAACTTCGTGGAGCATATACTTGGTGTCGGGGCACGTGTTATGAAGGTGGCACGGCGACAAACGTCGCGGAGACAATACTTGGTGCCGGGGCATATGTTATGAAAGTGGTGCGGCGACGAACGTTGCGAGGTTGATGTACGAACGTTCGTAAACATCGCGGAGGTGCAAAGTCTTGAGAAAACAAGTGCGCGCGAGAGAGGAGGCCATAGGCCAAAGATTGGGGGAAGGCCAAGGCCACCACCCCTGGGGAGGCCGAGGCTGACCCTAAAGGGTGGCCAAGGCCAATGGCCAACTCCCATGAAGGGAGGCCAAGGCCACTCCCCCTTTAGGTGAACTTCAGGCGTGCCGACGGAAGGTGTTTGATGGGCAATGACAAATCTGAAAGTTGCGTTGCGACGAACATGTCGACGTGAATCGTACCCACATGATGAACAAGATGCCGAAGTCACATACGAAGTGAATGAAGCGAACAAAGCGCAAAAGGGACTTAGCGCGAAGAGTGAACAACCGAGCTGGGGGGAGGCCAAGGCCAACCCCCCATGGAGGGCGAGGCCAACCCCATGGCCTTGGGGGAGGCCTAGGACGACCCCATGGGGTTAGCCGAGGTCTTTGCCCTTGACCCTGTCGTTCCAGTTGCGCCGTCGGTCGAAACTTTGGATGAAAAGGTGTTCGGGTGGTCTTGGTGTGAAGGTCGCGCTAGCGTCAGTGACGTTGACGTAAAATAATTGGTGACTAAGTCGCGCGTGAGGCGTGTGAAGCAAAGAATGCACGTGACTTGGGCGCGCGCACTTTGAGCGGTTTGAAGCGTTGAATACTATGCTTGTGCGGACGTGTCATGCAAAATGGGATTCCAAGTGGACCTTTGAGTGCGACCAGAATAGGTTGGGAACAAAAATCAAAAAAGAAAAAAAGGGCTTTTGGAGGCAAATGCTGGACTTGATTAGACCTGGAGGCTCTGTGGAGTATTACTCAAACAGAAACCTTTTCCCTCCCCTGTTAACAGATTATTATTGTTTATATCCAGCTATTTAAAGTAATTAGATTAATTCTTAAATTGAGCTTCAATCTATTTTTAGCTTATTAGTTTGCATTAGTTGGTAAAAGTGTTTGGATTAAAAGGAATGAAAGCGGATTTACTGTGACAAAATGACCGGATACTGTACTAAGATTTAAAAGAGAGATGTAAGATCTCTTCATATGAGGATATATTGGAATTCTTTAGGTCAAACACGATTCTCCGGAACTAATTGAAATCAAAATCCAAGAGAAATAAAATATTGAAGTACTCGGTTTTGAGTACGATGGAGCAGATCCAATGAGTTTGCCGTTTATTACCAAACACTTTAACGTGATTTAATCTGAATTTAATAAATTTCAATTATTTTATAATTAATCACAAATAGCGTCTAATTGTTTGTGTCAAGGAAATATCCTACTGTTAATGAATTCTGCTGCTTTCTTTCTTCTCTATCGCAACCTGTCATCTCTTCAAGATGGCTTCTGACTTCATCTCATTTTAAAAGCCAATGAAGCTTCAATTGTTGACACGACTTTGTCAACCAGCACCTTGAATAGTCTCACACCAATTGTCACGCTAGCTACTTGTGAGAATCATCTTGAACCTGATCAATCAATAGCTTCATTGCCCACACGGAGTCTTGTGAGAATCTCTTAAACCTGATCAGTAGCTTCATTGCCCACACCGAGGGCAGGAAAATAGAAAATGGTTTTGCTTTTGAGTAGGGAAGATATGAAAAAATATATATATTTGTTGGTTATTTTGCATGTCTGAAATGAAAATAGGATAGGAAGTTACTCTTTCATTTCTATACTTTTGAAGCTATCCTATGCTTGGTAGATAGAAAAACAAAGACGTACTCTTACGACTTCATTGAATTGAGTAGCGAATCTAGGACTAAACCGTAAGGTGAACAATATATGATATTGGTGTTAAATGTCATAAAATCAAGGCTGTGTATACTACTTTATGCACCTCAAAACTCTGGTTCGAGAAATATTACTGCACAATATAAAAAGGTCAATTGACTGCCCTGATATATGTATACGATCATTGTCTCCGATTGAACTTCTCTTTACTCAATCCACCTCAACGTCGAATGGAGAAGTCATGACAGGAATAACTAAATCCCACCTCTTTTTACCCAAAAAAAAAAAATTAGTTTAACAGTTGTAAGAATGATGCCGTATAACCAACGAATGAAATCAAAGAAGAAAAGCAAATTCTTCGTTGACAAAAGTCAATTTTGTGAAATCTTCCTATCTTTTCATTTTTCTCTGTTTCTGAAGGGCGCCCTTATATGGATAAGTTGTTGTACAACATCTACGCCGCAACAATTTTAATGACAATTAGAATGACTCATAATGCTTTGTCGTTGTTGCTCAAACTTATAATGACAATCTTTCGTCGCTAAATACATTTAACGATATTTTTTTGTTAGAAAAGAGATGCGGTACAATAGAGAACCCTAATCCCCAAAATATCTTTACTTTAGTCAAAATAGCATATTGCATCAGATCTCGACAGTTATACTCCCCGTTTTATATCTTTATCATGTTTGATTTACTTCCACCCAAAGGAAAGTTTCCCTCTGTTTGGTGTAGAGTTTTCAAGTCCTGGACAAGGTCATTGCATGGCACGAACACATACACGTACACAAACAAGAAAGCCAATACAGAATTTTCTCAAGAAATAGATTACAAAGCTACACTAGGCATAAAGCGCCAGCAATACTTGAAAACTCAATCAACAAATGAGTTTGTGGGTCTCCTTCTCTTGGCATGACACTTCATGCCAAAGGGTTGATTGTGTCGCCGTCTGTGTTTGAAAGATCAGCCGGCCCCAAAGGGTTTTGTCGTTGCCTGCCTGCCTGCCGTGGCCCCAACGCCGTGGCGACGCGCATTGGACTTGGAGAGGACGTTTCTTCATATCTAGATCTTTTTTTGAGTTTAATAACCATGTACATGTTCTCTATTATTACTTATTCAATATACTTATTTGATCTAAATCAACTTGGTACATCATTAAAGAGAGAGTAAGCAAAACAAAAGGACGTAGACGAGGTGCATTGGAGAGGATGTTTCTTCATTTCTAGATCTCTCTTGAGTTTAATAACCATGTGCATGTTTTTAATTTATATGCTTATTTAATCTAAATCAGCTTCGTACGTCGTTGAAGAGAGTTGGGGTGACAAATGACGGAGTCTTGTCTCCTCGTCAATTCTTTATGTGCTAAGATAAAAAATTTTGTAGATGTATCAGTAATAAAATTACTTATTACATTGCAGGTTAATGTGTAATTACTCATCATACACAATTTTTTTATTTTTATTTTCTTGAGTATATGAAGTCAAAACACTCATTCCATATCTTAGGAAAATGAATGTTTTTTGGTGTAAGCATTGGAGCGTAAATCCAAATGAATATTGGGATAGTATTTTTAAAACAATATTATGAACAATCCTAAATTTTTATCTAATCGGATTCTTAGTACATTAAGATTGCTTCTTAAATAAAGAAATATAACTGCAAAAACCTTTCAAAATTTAACCTACATATCACATAATCCTTCATATTTTGGTTTGTGACTAAACTTTTATCACGAAATTGTATGCCCAATTATTTATGCTATTAATCCGCACAAGGTATAACTTTTTCTTGAATATAATCATCATCATCACTAATCAACATCTTCTTAGAATATATATTGTGCACTTAGTAATAGATCTACTCTCTTAAATTATTATCGACCATACCTTTCATCACACTTATCATTGCACATTGTGATGACCAAATTTCCATGGCAACCTACCATATATTCTACTAACTCTTTTTATGCTAATTTAATTATTTGTTCCAAGCATATGGTACTCCCCTAATCAATGTCCATAATCATCCCAACAAAAACAGAACCTAGCCTAATGAACTGTCACACATTCCATGGACACGCATGACACACCCCACATGTGAACTCCCTCATGGGCACTCCCCCCCCCCCCCCCCCCCCTCCCCACATCCCTTTTCCTCTAACCACGCTAGAATCTTTTATCCCCTTTATTTCATAATATTTGATTGTGATTAACTTACACGCTTATTTAAGATATATAAATCACGTTTTATGAGTTTATATTTTACCTTAAGAGAGAGTTAGAGAGATGAAAGAAATAAAATCGGTTAGGAGAGAGAAAGTGGGTTGGCAGATGATTAAATGTAAAGAATAAAATAAGTGTAAAATAAGTGTAAAAATGATAAAAAAAAAAAAACACTTGCCGAATCTTTATAAATTTATAAAGTGATCAACTTTTTTTAGGATAACCCAAAATATATATATATATATAGTTAATTTTTTTGGGATGAAAAAAATATCATACAACACTTTCGATATATAAATTTTAACAGCAAAAATAAGATATTCTTAGGATTAGTTTTTTTATTATAGAACTGCTACAATTATCTTTCTCCTTTCGGTCCCGCTGGTAGAAGTTGTATGTTTTCTCTTTGATGGTTTAGATTTTTTAAATTTCTAAAAGGAAAAAAAAATCTTTTATCCCTCCACCATTATCTTCCACATCTCCCAAGGAAAAAAATATTAAATCCACTATTGAAGAAGAATAATAAATAAATACCCACTTCCCTCTACGTGGAATCTCACCGGCGCCTGTCATCATTTAGACGATATCGTACGTGTCGCCCCACTAATGCCCCACCTCCCCCGGAGCCCGTTGGTTAAACGGCTCACTTTCTTGTCCTCTTTCACCCCAGCCCACGGTTTCCCAACACTTAACCATAGTCAAGCCTTAACCCGAGTCCAAACACCTAGTAGATTCCCGAATTTTTAGTTCTTCATGGTTAAAATTACACTCCCACACCTCTTTTTATGCTGTAATAATTTAGTTGCTGCCTTTAATATTCTGGCAAGAAACTTCTTTTTCCTTGATTTTCCGTCTCAAATAAAAAGTGATGTATGACTTTCACTTTATAAAAAGTTGAGCTCCACTTTTATATTTAAGAATCTGAAAAGTACTTAAATGATAAAAAGTAAAATTTAAATATAATTTCTCTTAAGAAACTCTAAAAAATCATAAAGCTCCACCAATTCAATGCGATTATTATCATGTCTTCAATTTTTTTTTTCTTTTAACGAGCAATGTCTCAGGAATAGTTAGTCATTTCTTTTGATTGTTAATCACTACTTCAACAAATATAAAACATGGGTACAAGAAATATGATCCTCAGCAGTATCGCCCGGTCCCATTTAACCACTAAAACTCATATATATATTTATCATAAAGAGAGTTGCATCAGTTGTATCTTTCAAACAGTAAATATTCCTTTTTAAATACTAATTAAGAACCTTCAAGATCAAATACACGTATTTAGTCCCCCTCCAAACTGAAGCGGTCCTGGTCGAGGGTAAATGTGAGGGCGCACCAAGTGTAAATACCTTAACTAGGGTGGTATAAGTGTAGTTAGCCATTCTCAAATTTTATAATGACAAAAAAGTCCCTCGAACCGCCTTTCCCGATTCTATAAATAGATAGCTTGAGTAGAGTTAGGTTTGCCAATTTAGACAGCCAAAACCGGCTCTAAGAAACTCTCTCTCCCCACAACTCTACCGCTCCAGATTTTCTCTCTCTAAACAAGAATGGCGGTCACTTCTCGAAAGTCAAGCGGGCCGGTCCTGCGCTCACTCTCCCCGTCCGGAAGGTTCCACTCCCCGTCAATCTCGGCGTCTTCTTCGGGCTTCGCCTCGTCCAGCTCCAGCTTCTCATCCCGGCCGTCCACTTTCTTCCACCGATCGGCCTCCCCGACGCGTGTCAACCTCTGTGGCTCCGCCCCGTCGTCCCCCTCCGTACGGTTCTCCATGGACCGGCCCGGTTCGCCCAGCCGGTCCATCTCCGCGTCGAACCGGAACCAGGTCGTGAAGAAGCCGAGCAACAACCCCCTGTCGAATCCGAAGCGGACCTGCATGTGCTCGCCCACGAATCACCCGGGCTCCTTCCGCTGCAGCTTCCACAAGAACCTGAACTCCCAGGCATCGTCGTTCCCGTCGAACCGGCTCAACGCGCGCCGGTCCGCCATGACGAACTCGCTGGTCCGAATAGGCACCGTCGAGGGGGATTTAGTGAGGAGGGCTCTGGCGGCGCTGATCCGCCCCTCGTCCCACCAGCAGAAGCGGCGCGGCTCGTTCCAGCCGCGGCCGAGCCGGCTCTCCGTCATGTCGAAAGCCGATCACTCTTGACTATCTTGCTGGATCCCGCCGTGAAATCTGACGGAGTGTTTTTTTTGCTTACTCCGGTGAAAAGTGGGCGAATCATTAGTCTATGTATAGGGTATATACCACCATATATAAGTACAGAAGAAATGCTGTTTTTTTACTTTGTTGCTGCCATTAATGGGCCAAATCAAGCAGCTTGAGACTCTTCAAATTCAATCGGAAAGTGGTAATCTTAAAATTGGATGGTAAATCACAGGCGAATGGTTTGGGATCAGTTGTCTCAATCATTTGCAGCCTAGTCCAATCCGTCGTCCTGTGTGTTCTTGACTGGTGTGGTCCCGTTCCGTTTAAGTTGGGAACCCGACGTTTTCCGTTGGCCTACGTATGTGGTTCTCGTATTCGTGCTTTAGGAGGTGAAGTAAAACAGATTGATCTTCTGCTTTGATTACCCTTTTTTCTTATTTTAAATTGGGTTTTATGTCATTGCAGGTACGGTGTAGTTGACCTTGACAGACTGGACTTGATTGGAACCGAAATTGTGTATGGACTTCAATGACTGAACTGATATATTTTTACCCTTTGCATGGAGGATGGTGAAGAGGATGACTTTTTTAATTTGATTTTTGACAAAAAATTCTGGATAATATTCAGGGCAAGATTTAAAAAGGAAATTTGTATTTTTGACGGCATAAATTGTCGTAAAGTTGAGCCTTTTTTTATAATTAAGAGCGGCAAAAAATGTGAATTGAAATAAGGGACAAATAGCAAGTTTACAAATTGGGAGAGTGACAATGAAGGATTTGGGGCGGGTTGAAGGTGGTTAGGCTCTCGGAAGCTACAGAAGTAACGGGGCGGCTGAATAAAAATCCTGGAACATTTGTATAAAGTATTCTCGTGATTTGATCGAGTTGTATAAAGCTTCTTGAAAGAATTGTGGAGGGATACTTGAGACCGTAAGATGTTAGAAGTGCTGTAACCTCTACATTTTATAACCGAACGAAAGAATTGTCCAAAAAAACCTCTACATACATACGTTTGGATGACTTGTGTTATTTGTGCACAAAAAGGGTGACGCGAAGGGGGGCAAGAGTGCGTGGACTCATGCCCCACAATAAAATCCAAGATTAACATCATGCTAGATTTAGGATGTTTTACGGTTTGTAATCCTGATACACATATCTAGGGTTTGTGTAATATTGGTACATATATATCTATATATAGGTTTTTTTTTTTTTTAACGTTGGTACATTGCTCTGTCTTGGAGTGGGCATGAGTGGTGGTGGCGGTGGCGGGAGAGGCAGCGGTTATGAGGAGGGGAGGCCAAGGGGGCTCTAGTGGTGACCAGAATGAGGGGTTGGGGCTGGTCGTGATTACGGGTGGTGATTGCGGGGGCATTGGGTGATAGGTGGCGGGGCGGATGTGGGCAGGGTTGATGGCGACGACGCACATGACTGGTGAGAGCGTGGTGGTGGTGGATGCCGCTAGGTTGGCGAGGGCGGTGGCTAATTGCATTATCTGTGCAATTCTGATAGTGGTATCTTAACAAATTGATGCGCACTTTTTTAGGCCTTAAGAGAAAGAACTACACCAATGTCAGTGAAAGAGGACAATTTTATTTTCTCTCTGAACTTTTAGATTGTCATTCTGGTCGTTGGATTTGTTGACTTGGTCAATTAGCCCATTCTATTATTTGTAGACATAAAAGCCCCGCTAAGTTGTCACGTAGTCTAATTCTTTTTCTTACTACACCGGTCCAACGCATTCGCCCACCACCACCACCCTTACACCATACAACCGTTGTTATCCATCTATCACCCTGACCCATAACTAGAAACAACCCCTGCAACATCTTGAAATGGAAAACACCTATTACCCTGTTCACCATGACGACAAGACCATCTCAGTTAACCCACGAATAAAAAGAAGGTTTTTCCAAACTAAAGCACATTATGCCTCACGAGATCTGAAGGACGAGCAATCACTGTTGTCATTGGGGGGAGGGGAGGGGGAGATTGGAAGGGAGAAGGATCAAAATTTCATTTCTAATCAATTTTAGATGTTGGTTTCTGAAAAGTTTAAAGTTAAATACACGTTAGTACCCTGAAACTATCCCGTAATTTCACCTGAGGGTCCAAATATTTATTTTTTTTTACACAAAAGGGTCTGTAGTTTCAAATTCGCAATAATAAGAGTTTTCTTCTATATTCCTAATACTCTAGGCAAAACCGTTATAGGCAATTTTGTCCGAACAGGTTTAATTTTTTTCTTTTCTTTTTTAATTTTGCACTTCTTCTTCTTCACAGATCCACCCGCCCCCTCACTCGTCACCCACCCCACCCCTTACCCAAGCCCCCAACAGTACCCAAAAAACACACAGAAACACCAAATCACCCCCTCACTAGTCACCACCACCGTGGTTCACCTAAAACTACCAGCAGATCGGCATCACCACCGCACCACCAAATCAACACAACGGCATTGCCAGCGCCATCATAGTAGTGCCACTGGCAGTAACAGAGTCGCTAGCGGCCCGATCGACCACCAACACCATCATCGCTAGACGTCTACCACAGGTCACATGGTGGGTGACGGGATCGTCATCAAGAGTTGATGTGACTTTTGGTTTGCGAAGTGGTTGACGGTGTGACTTTTGGTTTGCGATGGTTGGCGGTGTGACTTTTGGTTTGCAATGAGGTTGGCGAGGTGGTGTCGGATCTAGGAACGTTGGAGGTTGGCGAGGTGGTGCCGGATCTAGGAACGTTGGTGGTTGGCGAGGTCGCGACGGGGCTGGGATGTGGAGAAGGTAATGACTGACAATAGTTGGCGTGGTCACGGCTCGTCACAGGTGATTGGCACCTCTGTTTTTCAGTTGTGGGTGGGGCTTAGAAAAAGGGTTGGCTATAATTTATAAATTGGGATTAAACTAGGGTTTTGAAAAAAAAATAAGCATGTCCGGACAAAGTTTCCCTTGACGATTTTGCCTAGAACTTTAGGAATTTGGAGGGAAACCCTTACTTATTGCCAATTTGAAACTACAGACCCTTTTCTGTGAAAATAAATAAATATTTGGAAACTTAGTTGAGATTTCGGGGTAGTTTCAGAATATTAACGTGTATTTAAATCAAAAGTTTAATTTTATTTGAAAATATGAGGCTAAAAACAAAATGATATATGCCAGCGGCTTGCACGTGGTGGTGGTGGTGGGTGGTGAGGCTTGGTAGGGCAGCTTTGTCGTCCTAGTGGGTGGGGAGGCTAGGGTGAGGTGGCTGTGTGGTCATGGTGGTCATAGGTGACCAGGCTGAGGTGAGCACCTGGGTCGCGAGGCTTGGGTGGGGTGGTAGTCGAAGCTTAGGTGCAGTGTTGGTAATAGCTTTAACGAGGCTTAGATGAGGTATTAGTGGTAGCATATGTGGGTATGGTGGTGGTGGTTAACTGTTGGCATTATATGATGGTGGCGGCGCCATAGCCAATGACAGTGATGCAGGAAGGAGGAAAGCGAAAGAAAGGTAAAGTTTGTGGATACAGTTACAAATATAACCCGAAGTTAAGCCCACGTGCGACACAATGACTATGTGAGTTGATTGACCAAATCAACAAGTCCAGTCATAGATACAAATATGTGCAAGAGTGCGTATCGATTTTCTACATGACATGATATGTAATAGTATGTGTACCGTCTCGAATTTTTCATCAATTATATACTCTCTCCGTCCCTAAAAGAGTGATCCATTTAACTTTGCACGTATATTAAGGATTTAAGTTATATATTGTGTGTCTTTCTCATTTTATCTTTTAGAGAGAGGGGAAGAGAGTGGACCATGAGAGAGAAAATTGGTTGGTAGAGTGTTAAAATGTGGAGAGAGAAATAAAATAAAAAAGTATAAAGTGGTGGGCTAGGAGAGAGAAAATGAGTTGGTAGATAATTAAATGTGATGAGAGAAATAGAATAAAAAAAGTATAAAAGGGTAAATATGTAAAAAGACCTACAGAATCTTTTCTAATTTAGAAGCGATGAATTTTTGTGGGACGGCCTAAAAAGGAAATATGATCAGTTTTTTAGGGACGGAAGGAGTACACGCATAATACTCATTCATCAGTGAACCGAAAATACATACATATTGTCTTCCTCATAATTCATCTAGAATAAACTGTTTGTTTCCATACAATGGCATTAGAAATAAGTAGCTTATTTAATTGAATTACCTCCTCATAGCATCACCCCCTTTTCAACTATCTCATTAGTAAATTTTTATAGAAGAATAAGCTGTTTATTCAAGAATAACATCTTTGTGTTCAAAAAAATTTTCTTGGCGTGTGTGTATGTACGTCTCTGTTTGTGTAAAGCAGTACATCAAATAGATGAAAGAATTTGATAAAAGCTTCACCTATGAAGTAAACTGTAGCTAAGAGGAAAAATAAAAACTAACTGAAAATTGCAATTAATATTGAAGACTTACTAGGAAAGATTTTGCAAATTGCAATGAATAATATGAGGAAGAAGTTACATAGGTTTTGATCAAAATACTAGAACCTAGGTTCTCTTTTTTTTAGTCCAGTGCGTAATTTTTGGTTGATTTTACTTATACTGCCTATATAACCGGTACGGAAGGGTGTTTTGACTGGTACAGAACGTGTCTTGACTGGTACGAAAAAAAAAAAGATATATTGTACCAATAAAAGGCAAAAGTACTACGTACAGAAAAAGAGCTTGCAAATTGCAATGAATAATATGAGGAATAGGCTACATAGGCTTTGATCGATATAATAGAATCTACAAAAAAAAATTTATTTAGTCTTTTTATGATCAATTTACTAAATTTTTTTACAAAATTTGTAACTTTTACATTTTGTTAAGAATCTATACAAAATACAATATCTCGGTCAGTACGTAATTCTTGGTCTGTATCATTTATATTGGCCTTATAAAATCGATATGGACCAATATTTTGACTAGTAAGAAATAGAAAGAAATAATGTACCAATAGAAGGTAAAAGTGATACGTACTGGCCAATGGCCGGTACCTGTATCGATACGGTATTAATAAGTTGGAGCCCAATGACAAAAATCTAAATTCAGTAGGCAATTTAAAATTCGGCCCACAGTTCAACTGCCATTGGTGTAGTTATCTTCTTTCACAACAAACAAATGTTGTATCTTCATAAACATGGAAAAAGAAAACTCGAAAAAAAATCGTAAAAACTCTTGTGCTAATTGATGTCACAATCTTATAATCTACTTGAAATTTGGATACATATATATTACAAAGAAGAATGATATTCACATTACTCTTACGAAGAGTTCAACTCTACTGACAATTTTAGTGATGTAGAAACCTATTGCTGAAGTGCTATGTCGGATATATCATTTGTCTTTGTTTGTCCCAACTACCCGACTTGTTAATATAACGTGAGCTTTTTAAAAAATAACTCTTTTCTCACCAATACAAAACCGTACCACTTCACGATAATAAACTAGCATTTTAAAGTGCTCTTAAACGCCATGTATGGTGAATTAGTTCAAATTTAAAAAAAGAAGTATTATTTTCTTACTATAAATGAAAGCGACAAGTGAAGTGTTAATTAAATAAAAACTGTTTGGCTAGCCCTAATGTTAAACTATGAAATATTTTATGTCAGAGCGATGTGCACCTGTATTGTCAGATTTAGTCTGCTGCAGGTTTTGGTAAAGGTCAGTTGGGCAATATGACTGCTTTTTTTCAATCTTTGTGATGTACCTTATGCAATTTTGCTTAATCATTTCACTTCCAACGTAACATTACACTTGGGGTGGATCACGGAATTAGCCTAAGGATACAAATTGGAATTGGACCCTAAAAACTATAATTCTGCTATTACATCATCTATTTGGAATTGAAATTCAAATTCTCACCGAACTCCATAGAATTAGTTTTTACTATTTTAGGCCATTTTTCCAATGCATATGTATCTAGCTAGAAGTTATAACTCCCCAAAGGAAAATACTTGGTCCACTGGTTGCCGTTGCTTTGCCTCCGCGAGGCTAGCTGTCAAACCTCTGGTCGCAGCCAACTTTATTTCCGTAGTTGTAATTTTAATTAAAAAGATTATTCTCTTGACAAAATGTAGTTCCACTTTTAAATTCTATAGCGCGTCCAAATAACGATATTCAAATTCTTTTTTTCAAAGTCCAATTTCATGATCATTGTAATCGAAATAGAGTTCAAAATTTCAATTCTAATTATGCAGTCCAATGGAGCCTTATAAATGTCATATGAACCAAATATAACATTATACTTCAGTTTTCTTTGTTTAAATCTTTATAGTTTTGAGATGAATGCATGACATTCATCAAACAAAAAGTGTCAATCAGTGGTGGATCTGTTTCTTATACATTATGGACACAGCCTTCTTATTAGCATGCTTTTGGGTTAGATATCAGGCTTTAAAATGATATTAGAATCTGCCCACTACCTATCTCTCTTTTCCACCTCATGCCTGTAAGAGCCCCTTAATTCTCATCCTCATCGAGACTCTTTAATTTCACTCTCATGCTATAATTCATCAAAACTTCTGATGTTCTTGGTCATCACCTGATCTCGGGCTCACATGAGGGCAAATGATAATTTATATTTTCTAGTCAGTTAGAAATAAGCGGTAGATCTACTTGTTATCTGGTAGATTTATTCTTATGATGACCATACTTTTGGTTGGAAACTTAACTTTCACACGTAATTAATGAGTTTTGATCTTTTTCTCCTATAGGTTCATTAGCAAACCTTCACCATGAATTTTTTTTCTTTCTTAAGAAATTGTTTCTTGCACGGTTAAGCATGCGAGAGATGAAGCAATTTCAAGATAGCCCAATTCAGATTAAAGTAAGTTGCTCTTTGCATGAGATTAACCACTCCTCTCCAATTACTGGTTTGACTTTCTTCGATCAAAGCCGAAGCTCCAAGCTTTGTTGCATCATAAACAATGTGCACATTTAGAACTTCAAACCAATTCCTCTCTTCTTAATATTAACATAATGAGAACAAGAATAATGAACAGATATTTAGTACAGCAGTCGATATCCCATATCAGACGTAAGATACAAGAACAAATACCACGGCCATTGGTGATGGGTATAAGCCATTTTTGTAGATATTAAAGTGATAGCCATCGTCTTCACCAACATCATTGGTTATAGAAAAAGTAATCTAGGTATGGTCTTTATCACACATCCTCATCCAATGTCAATAGTATATTACAGCACGGACACTTTAAAGTCTAGATAAGGTTATGAAAAGGAAAGGTATGGATGTGAAGTAGACCTATGTTTCTGCTACACCTTGGCCTAGTTAGTGCCCAAAGTTACACTAATTGATTCAACTTTCTGGCTAACTTAGTAATACATATATATTTATGCATTTTCCTATATTTTGAGCTCGTTTAAAATTTATTTCGATCTGCAAGTTTTAGTTTAAATTTTAATTAATTTTTTAAATTGGATTTAATTCATCTTTAGAAGAATCAGTTTGTTATTTAACAAAGATACTTATAAACTAACTTAAAGTTGCAAAAAAAAAAAAAAGTTTTTAAATGAAAAGTGCTTAAATAAGTTTCATTAAAAATGACCATAGACGACCTTCAATAAATAAATTTCAAATATCTATTTAGTGAAGTAATGCTAACATAACATTTATTTATAAATAATTACAATATAATAAGTATACAAGTAAATTCTGGAACAAGCTATTTTCATCTACCTGTAAAAGTTGTTACTTCTCATTGTAAACCCACAATCTCACATTAGTTTTTATAGAACTATAACTAGTCATACCTAATAATTAGTTAAAGAGAATTTGATGTCTTTTGTGAGAAATATGATGATAATATAGTACTCATTCCGTCTCACATAAATTTATTATCTTTCTTTTTTTGGTCGGCTCACAAAACTGTTCACTTTCTAAATTAAGAAAGATTATATAGGTATTTTTCCATATTAACCCATATTACCCTTTTTTTATTCTATTTCTATTTCCACATTTAACTTTTTACCAACTCATTTTTTTGTCTCCTGACATACTTTTATTCTATTTTTCTCTCAATATCTAATACTTCACTAACCAGTTTTCTCTCTCCTGATCCAGTTTCTTCCCCTCCTATTTCTCAAGGGTAGAATCAGACACGCACAATATATGATTGAATCCTTAATCTGCGTGCAAGTCGAAGTTAGTAGAATCATGTGGGACATAGGGAGTATATTTGAAGGTCAAACCTGATAATGAGAAAAGTGATAATTTCATAATCTCTACTTTTCGGGATTATAGATTAAAGCAGTTGCTATCTTTTGAGACATATTAAATCTCTTAAACCTTTTGGACAAACACCAAGATACCTAAATTAATCTAAATTAAATCAGGTTGGACTATTTGAAACACCTTTTAGTTTTGCGCACTGCATATATCGTGCTTAATTGCAAAGGGTTCAATCTAAGAGAGTGGAAAGAGGAAACCTTCTAGTTTCATATGTTGTAGAGAATGAAAAGAGTAATTTTTAGGTTTCTGATAACCATGCAAACTAGATAAGTTTGGTTTTGGTAACATTTAAACATTATTGTGAGTTTGAAATAAAGACCGGTGAAGGTTTAAACATTGTCTTAATCTTGACCTATAAATATACGTGATCGAATATGTTTCTCACTTAGGTTGTAAGATCCCTCTTTGATATCCTAACGAATCTCAAGCCCATGATTTGGTGTTAGAAACTCACCGCACAATATTTTTTTATAAAGTAAGAGTGAAAAGGCTAACAAGCTAAAAGCCTTAAAAGAGCTGGGCTTCCCTTTTTGCGTTTTATCCAAATTGTGTCGCTAGTTAAGGATTGAAATTCCCCCTTACAACCCCATGATTTGTTTAATAAAATACAGAGGTAGATAAGTTTTTTAGTGCAACTGGATTATTTACAAAATTGCCTGTTTTAGTATTTCTTTTCGTGCATTATAAAGGCCGTAAGGTAAAATTCCGTGTTAGGTCTTTTTACAACTCATTTCCTCTCTTCGTCTTCTCCACAACACAATAAATACGATAGAGGGCACAACGGTTAGTTCTCTCCTCATCAGTCATTGTCGTGCGATGTTGCCGTTGTGCATGGATCTGGAAAACAAGCACACTGCCCTGTTGTCCTTGAATCCATCGGCTTGATTCGATCAACATGATGGCGGCGGGGACAAAAATGGCGGTGTGGCGGTGAGATCCGATCACAAAAGATGAAAGATGAAAGTCAGATTTATTAAAAGTCAGATGAATAAGATTATCCTTACATTCACAATTCCGATTCTACCATACAAAACTTACGACGACTAAATTTTAGTTTGTCTATTCTTGTACTTAAGATAACATTTCTAATGTAATTCTTCACACTACTATAGCTCCCCAGAAAAAAAAAAAAAAATTCTGCAGCACCAAAAGGAAATTGGTACACAGACTCAAAAGTAAAATAAGAAGAATAGAATCTACAAATTTATCCGGTTGCACTTCATATCTTTCACATAACAAACGTATAAAATCAATCCGGATATGGACCCAAAAAAGAATGAGCATAAAGAGGGCCCCATCCAGATTCCAGAGCAGCCCACAAGAACGAGCTAGTGGGCCCACTCTTATGAGCTGTATTCACATAATATGATGGGCATAACTTTATGACTTTCTGTTACACATTATCCTCTTTTAGGTTGCAAGGTCCACATGACGTCTGCTTTCCTGTTAAAAGGACTAATTTCCCCAAAAGAGGCCGAACAACATGTGGGCGTAATCAATCATCCATATAGTTCTTAACATGTCACACTCTCACTATGTCGGTATACAATTTCGATGGGAAAGTCTGAAACAGTCAAGACATTGGAGACTATCAAAAACAAACAAACCAACTTTTTTTTTTTTTTCTAATTCATGTACTATCTTCAAGCAGTCTGAACTCTAAACGAACTGAAACATGACTAAAACGGTGAAAAAATTTTGAAAGTTTATGATTGATGGAATTGAGAGGGCTACTGTTAAATTGTTTAGCGTAGGCCCAAGACCAAACCTGGACCCAAAACCAAATGATCTCCGATGTTAATATCTGTTTGAAGTGTTTTCTTTATTAGCTTACAAATTCATGAAAAAAATTAATGTTTTGATACGGAAGGAATACTCTACTTCTGTTCGTGTCATTGATAATGAACTCAATTGAAGTTCAAATTGTAGAAACTACTACAATCATAAGATCAATATATATTAATATTATTAGAGGCAATAAATTCAGGTTGATTCCAAAGGTGACAATGTCACGACGGGAAAAGCCAATAGCCCAAGTTGCCAAACAAGAACAAGTGAGAAAAAAATAAGAAAAGAAAAGATCTGAAGTGGTGTACTCATTTATGTGAAGCCTTTTGGGGAAGATAAGGGAGACTTATCTGGTCGTAAACTCCGATGGGGTCCCTGCATTGGTGAGGGATGACGAGCCATGTGCTGGGAAGTGTATGTACATGCCACGCAACATTTTTGTCTGGCTGACGAGGTTGTTCTGTTTGGCTTATTTGATTTGACATCACAAATGGATAATGATAAAAGTTTCTTCGGTTCAACCTCCTTTTGTGTTTTTGGTCTTTGAATACTGTGTGTCTATTTTGGTGATTTTGAGCAATCTTTAGTAATATCTTTTCTTTTCTTTATAGTATAGAGCGAGCGGATATACAGATTGGCCAGGCGAAGTAAACGAGCAATCACTTTCTGTTGTAAAAGGTGTTCGAATTTGTGAATTGTTTGAAAATAAATAAACTCTTTGTTCTACGTTTCTTGAAAATGAATTTTAAAAAGAGTTTATAAAGGTAAAGGTACTTTTACAATGTACTTGGTAGTAAGATCAGAGTGTGTTAGTCCCTATGCCACCAACGTACGTGTGCGCGAGTTTAGGCGCACTAGCACAGTAGCGAAAAACGTGATTTATTTGTTGAAAAATAGTTTTACTGAAAGGTGTGATTTATTTAAATTTAAATTCAAATTTTGATTTATTTTAAATAAATTTTTGACAGTTATTTTTAATTGTTACAACTGTTTTTCTTAACAGTTGTGTCAGTCCAAATTCACACAATTTCAGGTCTTTTATAAATACAAGATTTTCAGTTCTTTTCAGACAACTGACTTGCAATTTTTGAAAACTCTTTCTTTCTGTAAAATTACTATAGCAAAAAACGTACACTGTTTCAAACAGAATTCAAAGGGAAATTTTCGAATTTGATGTTCGCAGATTCCCAAGGATTTTTTGTCGTCAAACCGTCAGCAAATTCGATTTCAAGTGGGGATAAATAAAGTCTTAAAGATAGCGATCACGCGCCTCAAAATCTTTATTTGTGATTCCGATTCTACCAAATTTCTAACATATGTAAGCTTGCAATTCTCGATCTTACAAGAGGTCACACCTAAAGGAAGACACATAGTAAACTCCTTTATACTCTAAAGCTCAAGCTCAACTATACATGTGCATGGAATCCAACTTGTTTAAGCTATGATATACTGAGTCAATTTATGTATATAAGTTATATCTATGTAATAAACTTATGGTTACCAACGAGACGAGTTCTCGGCTCGTCTAGTTATGCAAGGTCTCATGTTCTTTTGGCTACGCTCGTGATCTAGCATCTTTTATTAATGTGAAGTGCTCAAATTATTTGTTCAAGCTCGTGTTCAGTATATATAAATAAGGAGAACTTATGATCGGCTTGTTTCACAAGATAGATACTACAAGAAATAAGGCTTTTAGCGACGGGGCAATCTGTCGCTAAAAGTCCAAAATTCTTCGTTAAAAGTTTTAGCGACGGATTTACAGTCGCTAAAAGTCTCTCGTATAAAAGCCCGTTACTAAAAGTTTGGTGACGGAATCTTCAAATCCGTCGTCAATATTATACTTTTTACGACGGAATTATTTATTAATTAGCGACGGAATATCCGTCGCTAATTATATTTTACGTATTTTAATTTATTTTCTGTTTTGTGAAATTAGTGACGGAACATTCCGTCGCTAAATAACATTTTTAGCGACGGAATATTCCGTCGCTAAAAAACTTATAGTAAGAACACTTTTAGCGACGGAATTAATCCGTCGCCAAAAGTCAAATATTTTTTAAATTTTTTTTTATTTTTCTATTACCCAGACCTGTAATAAAAAATTCAATTCTCAACAACAACGCACAATAATCAATACACAAAGAAATATATATAATCAATCATAAAAAAATATTTATTATAAAAAAAAAACTCATGATGTACAAGCCGGGAACCAAATACAGGGGGAACAAGCTGGGACCAGGCACGAGAAGGGGCTCATCAGGGGTTGCCGAGTCCCGGATCTGGATCCTGCTGATCCGGGGCCGGCTCGGCATGTCTAGCAGCGGTATTGTGCTGATCCTGCTCCCTGATCATCCTCAACACCACTGTAGCAATGCGCTGGATCTCCTCCTCGTCCAACAGACGCCGAGGAGCCGGTGTCTGTGGAGGGGCAGCAGGGGGTGAGGACGCTCCTATCACGGCACGAGCAGTCGTGCTAGGCAGGCCGCGTATGCGGCCTTTCGGCCGATTGACGACCTCCGGTACATCCAGCCATCGCTTCAACGCCCCAGTACTCGCACCCGTACTAGTGGACGCTGATGGCTGTCCGGACTGCTGCTCGGACCCCCTAAGCTGTTCATACGAGGCCTGCAAAAACAGTGAGTTAAAGATATGTTAGGGCATTAATTAACGCAACAGACATTGAGGATAGAAAGACAAAAAATTAACTTAAACAAATTGACTCACATCGATCCGCCGGGCAATATCTGAAACATAGTCGCCCGCCCGGTGCGCCTCGTCCTTGTCCTTCTTCCGCACGTGCGTCTGATTATACGTCAGAGCTATGACCTCATCCTCCTCCAGATCCGGGTGCTGGACCGCATTCATGTGTCGGACGATGTCGTGTGGCACCGACCCCCCCGTGTGCGTCGGATCTTTGTTCTGTCTGTTCTCGGCCCCGCTCTTACTCTTGGCGTCCCAGCCTGGATCCGCAGCCCACCGATCTATCATCTGCCCCCATACAGTCGAGATATCCAATGTGGGGGATATGTCCTCATCTCCGTCATCGGGGCACCCTCGGGCAGCATCTTCTTCGCCCGGTCCCGTGCGTCGTGGAGCCATCGGCGGTAATTCTTGCCGATGTAAGCAAAGAAGGCCTGCTGCCCCAGTGCCTGCTGCTCAGGCGAGTCAAACGTGAACCCCTCCTGTAAGGCATTCAATAACACAAATTAATTTAAATACAAACTCTAATTAAACAAATACTATCGCTGAAAAAAATACTTCACCGTACCAGCCACTCCTCCCATAGGGACTCCCTCGCAGCGGCATCCCAGTCCTTCCAGTACAGGCGTGGCTCGAAGAATCGGCCCTTCACAAGAACGCCGATCTTCGTCCTCGCCTGATTCTCCAGGATCCTGCCAAATAAATAAATTAATACAGTTCAAATATAAATTAACACCCCAAAATTTTAAATATAAGGCATGATGTGATTTTTTTTACTACTTGGCCCTCCTGGGTGAGCGTAACTCTCTGTTTACGCTGGGGGTCGATGCGTACCCCGCGTGTCGGACCACGGCCTCGTCGAGATCCTACAAAACACAGACATTAATACAGTTCAAATATACTTTAAATAAGGCTAGCAAAATGTACTAAACACCGTTATCAACTATACCTGAGGTAGAACCCACGGAAGAAGGAGAATCAACGCGCGTGTGGGATGAATCTGTGTCGGGCTGGGGCTAGAGCTGGGCCCCCGCCTACTGCACGTGACCACTCTGTGCCTCGTCATCAGTGGGCAGATGACGAGGTGGGGCCACCGGGGAGGAAGCAGCTCGGCGTCCAGCCCGGCCACGAATAGCCCGTATCCTATCCATATCTGACTTCATATAGATAAATTACAAAGACATTAACACATTAAAAACAATAATTTGATAGAAATCATCATCGACACTATATATATGAATGAAGCTGCAAAAACACATCAATATGAACAAAGTTCTAAAATGTTACTACATTTTTTAGTGATGTTACAACATTACAAGTCAATCATTTTCAGTTTGGGAATCATCATCATCTTCATCACTAAACTCGTCGTCCTCTTCATCTTCTAATTCATCCTCTTCATCAGTAGACTCGGTCACATCATCTCCAACACTTTCCACGTCTTCCGCGTCATCATCTACGACTTCTTCTCCTACATGAAGTGTTGTTGGAAGAGGAAGATCGTCCTCCTCGTTGTTGACCTCAACAGGTAACAAGACAGGTGGTTGGTCGGCTTGAAAGGAGTCTAGCTCACTGTCATATGTCACGGGCAATTTCTTGGACTTGATAACTGTATACCAATGAGATTTGGGATTGGCGACGTCCTCCGCGTAAAAGACTTGTGCAGCTTGACTAGCAAACACAAAGGGCTCGTCTGATGCAAGTCTTGACTTGACATTGACATCTACAATCCCTTGAGAGCTAACACGGATTCCTCTACTGCATGTGACATCGAACCACGTACACTTGAACATTACCAGGCGGTTTTGGGAAACCAGATATGTTAGCTCAACAATCTCATCTAGCTCTCCGTAAAAGTCCATGCAATTCTCGGCATAACAGTCGCCGTTGACCAAGACTCCACTGTTTTGGGTTTGTTTTGTTCGGTCATCATCTTTTACGTTAAACCTAAACCCGTTGATGATATAGCCTCCATGACAGGATGCTTGTTTGTTAGGGCCTTCAGCTAGTAATTTCAAGCATGAGGCCACTGGTCTATCCATTGACTGAACCTATTGTAGATGACGGTAAAAATTAAGGATAAATCAGTATACTAATTGGCCACAGAACTGTATATAACACATAATATAATTTCGTTAAAGACTTACATCTCTTCCGAACCACTGTACAAATTGTGATTTCCGATGAGATTCACACACTTTTAATTATGTACAGCAATGTAAGTGAATTAAGACATTAACTTACTCAACAAATGTCAAAACTTCATCGCAATTTAGAAGGGCATATATTGTTGCAGCACTGTACTCTTCATCCGTTAGCCATCGAGTATACGTTCGGCCGAACGGACTACCTGACTGCTTGAATATTGACAATTGCCCTTCCAAATTTGTGCTTGATCCGGGGTCATTTCGGCCTAGTTGATTTAACCTTGTATCAACATCAGGCCCGAAATATTGACTACAAAAGTTTACAAGCTTTTCCATTACGTAAGCCTCCGCAATTGAGCCCTCAACCCGAGCCTTATTGCGGACTTTTTTCTTTAAATGGAACATGAACCTAGAAGTTTAGCGAAAAGAGTTAGGTGGAATATCAATGATAACAAGTGTCGCATTAAGTGTAAACGAACAACTGTAACAATTTAAAGATTACCTCTCGAAGGGATACATCCACCGATATTGCACGGGTCCACCCATCTTAGCTTCATATGCCAAGTGAACAGGCAGATGCTCCATTGAATCAAAGAACGAAGGTGGGAAGATTTTCTCCAGCTTGCAAATCGTCACCACAATGTTCTTCTCAAGCACCTCCATGTTACTCACCCGGATCGTAGAAGAACATATATCTCGAAAGAAATGAGATAATTCAGTCAAAGTCTCGCAAACAACCCGTGGCAACAGTCCCCGGAAGGCAATAGGAATGAATCTCTCCATGAATACGTGGCAGTCGTGACTCTTCATCCCTTGGAACTTGCATTCTGATACATTGCAACAACGAGATATGTTGGACGCAAACCCATCCGGAAGCTTCAAATTCTTAACCCACTGACAGACCTTTTCCACTTGTTTCTTGTCTAGACAGTAAGGTGCTTTCGGAAGTATCGTCCTCCCGCTGACTGTCTGAGGATGCAATTCACGGCGTACACCCAACTGTTGTAGATCCCTTCTCGCTTTAAGGTGATCTTTCGATTTTCCCTTGACATTCATCACTGTGTTGAACACATTATCAAAAATGTTCTTCTCAATATGCATCACATCCATGTTGTTTCGGATAACGAGCGTCCTCCAGTAGGCTAACTCCCAGAAGATACAAAATTTTCTCCAGTTGTGCTCTTTGCCATACCCTGGAATCTTCTGATCTGGCACACCCTTGCCGTGTGGTATGTCAGTATCAAGTGCCTCCAGGTGTGAGAGCACTTCTTCACCAGATGGGTAGTCCAGTGTGACAACCTCACGCTCGATTGTCCCGTCAAATTTATCCTTCTGCCTACGAACTGATGGCCCGGTGGCAAAAGCTTACGGTGACATCCGAACCACGAGGGCTTTCTGCCGTGCTTTAACGTATGACCGGGGTTCACGCCCATACAAGCAGGGCATGCTAGCTTCCCATGTGTGCTCCAGCCACACGTCATTCCCAATGCGGGGAAATCATGTATAGTCCACATCAAAGCAGCCCTCATCTGAAAATTCTGTTTAAGGGATGCATCATATGTTTCGACTCCATGATTCCATAATTGTTTTAACTCATCAATCAACGGCCTTAAATACACATCTATGTCCTTGTCGGGACTCTTCGGCCCGGAATAAGCAACGACAAGAACATGTACGGCTTCTTCATGCACATGCCTGGTGGAAGGTTGTACGAGACAATAATAACAGGCCAACAGGAGTAAGGCATGGTAGACTGACCGAAAGGGTTGAACCCATCGGTTGCCAGACCAAGTCTAACATTTCGAACTTCCTGAGCAAAGACTGGATGCCTGCGGTCAAACTCCTTCCACGCCTCTCCATCAGCTGGGTGTGTCAGCACATCGGCATCGTTGCTACGAGTCTCAAGGTGAGCCCTCATATGTTCAGCCGTATTGGAGGAGTAGTACATTCTCTGAAGCCGTGGTGTGACTAAAAAATATCGCAATATCTTCCATGCAATATTTTTCTTCTTCCCTTTGTCCGGTTTGTACCTCGAATGATCACATACTGGACACCGTGACAAATCCTTATTCTCTTTCCAGAATAATACACAATCGTTATTGCACGCATCTATCCGCTCATAGCTCAACCCAAGTTTCCTCATCATCTTCTTCGCGTCATAGTACGACGGCGGTAGCTTTTCACTTTCGGGCAGCTTTGATGAAGGTAACAAACTCGTTAAAACCTTTCTCACTCAGCCCGTGGTCTAATTTCAACTGTAATAACCTACTAACCGCAGACAGCCGTGTGTGTTTCGGAGCTCCATCCCACAATGGCTCTTCCGCAGCTCTCAACAACTCATAAAACTGATGAGCCCCCTCGTTCAGCGGTTGGGGACTATCGTCACCACCGTCGTTACCCCAGTCAACATTAGCATGCCCAGCATCCATAATCATATCTCAATAATCATACCGTGCCTCCTCCCTAACTTCAGTTTGACTAGCCGGGTTGGACGACAATACTATCGTTTTCCCGTGCTGCGTCCACCTTGTGTATCCACCCATAAAACCGTACCGACGAAGATGCCATTTTACTTCAATTCTTTTTCTCCAATGCAACAACTCACATCTACCGCACGGACACCTTATCTTATCAAGTCAACATGTGCAGGATGCGCGTAAGCGAAGTCGAGGAATTCGTCAACGCGATCCTCAAAATCGTCAGCATTCTTCCTTTTCATCCAACTTCGATCGACCGACATGACGACTGAATTATCGTACTGTATACCACCTTCAATTATGACCAATCATTAGGCAGGGTCGATGTAAATATGAATGCATGAATGTGACAACATGTCTATCTATTGCCCCTCCATTCTCTAACAGGTAGTGGTCCTATCCCATTCAGAAAAGCACATGTTTATAAAATAGTGAACAACTCATGCTTAGTCCTATGTCTGCAAAAAATTCGGCAGCACCTCCTCGCATTTCTCCAAGTACACGACATCGATTAGGTGTTCTAACATTCATCTAACCTTGCCTTGCAAGGTTTGATGGATGTTAGAACACCAGATCTGTATGCACCCAGAGAAACACACGAGAACGTGTACCAAATATCCACGACATAGAACACAAAGCATGAGTCAAAACACTATTTTATAAACAATTAGCTTTTTCAAATTGTCCAAACTGGACATCCAAAGGCTCATTACAAAGCATTACTTTGTAATGAGTACCTTTGAACAGGAACTAAGGGTTTTTATGCATGCATGCGTTCAAAAATTGATACATATGCAAGAATCTTTTCGAAATATAAAAATTGCAGAAAGATCGTTGCATATGTTACCAATTCCACTTTAAATAGAACTCGTTGGCAACGAGTTGAACCATCTCGTTGCCAATGAACTTCGTCAAAACAACAACGAATATAAGGAATGCAGGGTTTATAAACGAGTAATTGAACCATCTCTGGGCAAGATGGAGTAATTATGGGATGACTAAGGGCTAATTAGGGCTAACTGGGTTATTAGGTTAATTACAATTGTCAGGGTTTAGGGTTTGGCGTTCTGGGTTTAATTAACCTTATTAGGATATGTTAGGGCTAATTAATATTAATGAGGAGTACCTTGGGCTAATTGTAACTAATTATGATTGATTATGACTAATTAGGATTATTTAGTCCTAATTGTACTGAGTAGTGTTGATTAGTCCTAATTAGGGCTTAATTGGGTTATGTAGGGCTAATTATTGTTAATGAGTAGTTGTTTTGAATAATTATAGCTAATTAAGGTTGATTAGGAGTAATTAGGGTTATTTAGAGCTAACTAGAGTTTAATTGTGTTGAGTAGTGTTAATTAGGGCTAATTAGACTTAATTGGATTATGTTAGGCCTAATTACGACTAATTAGGCTAAGTATAATTAATATGCGCGTAATTGGGTTCATTTGTCGCTAATCAGAGTTTAGTTAGGTTTTAGGGGTTTAGGGTTTATTTTATCTAATCACGGGTTGCTAAGATATCAGTAACTAGTGTTAATTATGGCTAATTACAGCTAATTTGATTTTCATGGGGTTCTTAGGATAAATTAAAACTAATTAGGCTCGTTAGACACGTGTCCGACGCCTACCCTCATGTGTTTGACACCTCTGGACAAGTGTCCGACGCCTACCGACACATGTCTGAAACCTCCAAACACGTCCGAAGACATTTATTTATTTTTTAAATGCCTGATACCGTGTCTGTCGCCCTTTGAAGAGGTACGGGACACTCTCGAAGAGGTGTCCACAAGTATAATGCCAAAATATGACATTTCGGTGTCAGTGTCGATCAGACGCAGTGTCCGTGACCTACCGACATCTCAACACCTCATCGACACATCCGGACACGTGTCGGACACCTCTGGACATGTGTCTGATACCTCTCAGCGATGTCCGAAAATATTGATTAATTTTTTTATTACCGAACACGGTGTACCCATTGAAGAGGTGCCGGACACCGAACTAAGGGTGTCCACAAGCATGTCACCAAAATATTGTATTTCGGTGTCGGGTCGATCAGACGCAGTGTCTGTGTCCGTGCTACCTAACATGTATCTCAATCCAATTAGGTCCTATCCTCCGTCAACAATCTTAATTCTCAAAGGCAATAATAAATTAATTAAAATCAGCCATTCAATCTAATTGGGTCTCATTCTCCGTCAACAATCTCAATATCTCAAATGCTCAATGCATAGTCAACAATCTAAAATCATCAATCAATAACCTAAAATCATCAATCAATAATCTCAAATGCTTAATGCACAACTAACAACTGCTTTACTGATGTTAAAGATATTATGATCTGCGTGAAGGGTGTATCTTACTGCATCTTAACTTGCTTTTCTAGAATTTTCACAATTAGATATCTCAAATTGTTGTGTTTTTGCCAAAATCTTATCTCATAATACACTCTAAACAATTGGTTGTTATTAACAGTTCAAATTTAATTATGGAGTTATGGTTTAACAATTGAATGTATTACATGCTTAAAACTCATTTCTTGTTGACATCATGTGGCCTGTGCAGTGGGCAACAATTGTATTGACATTAGATTGATTCTGAATTGGTTAAGTTGATAGAAAATCACAAGAGATTGAGATTTTCTATTTCCAAGTCTGTATAGTTCATCTCAGTTAGTGCCACTATGGTATGGTGGCAAAGCACCAATGGCTCGTGTCCACTATATTTTTTAGATGATCATTGGTTGGTTTTATTCCCCCCTATTGCTGAACTCTAAAAGTTAGGGCATCTAGGTTTCAAGACTAAGCCATTTGCGTACGAACCTACATTGAGTCATTGCCATTAAAGTGCAATTAAGTTTATATTCTTATTATTTGCTAAGTTAGACTTCTTGTGTTGAGCAGACTAAACCAAAAATATAGACAATGGAAGACTCGTAATCATCCCCAACTAAGCCAAGAGGGAACCAACCATTATAAATATGCTGATTATCGAAGACTCGCAATACACTTAGCATTTCGGAACCAAGTTATAATTGAGGAGAAGTAACTCTCGCCCAGTCGTTGTTCGCCTAAAAAGACCTCTCATGCCAAATACCACGAAATGTCCTATTCAGTCACTTCGATATGCTTCGGCAGCTTCACGCACTCCTCTAACACCCTCACACACACACACACACACACACACACACACACTTGTATACACACCCAAAAAAACACACACACAAACATAGCTGCCTCTTGGTAGCTACACACACACACATATGGGCACACAAACACACACAATGCACACAACTCTCACACACATAGCTGCGTAGTAGCTTCACTCACACACGCAGCACACAAAATCGCGCGCGCGCGCACGCGCACACACACACACCCCCTATGCACACAACCCACACAAACGCGCGCGCACACCTGAGCACATAGGCTGCCTGTTGAAGCCTCTCTCCCTCCACCCCATGTATCCTCACAACCTGCCCACTCCTTTTACCCACTACACACACTCAGCACTTTACACTGCACCACTTACATATATAAGTACAAGACACACAACACATTATACGCACACACTGCACTCAGAAAATGCACTTGCAGTCACTATTGCCATCACCACGAATCCATAGCCACCTCCTCACGCACAGCCCAAAACACACTAACCCGCAGCCCCCTCTCTCGGTAGGGCAATATCAAATCAACACCTCAATTATTTTAATTTTTTTTAATATTTAACCATAGTTTTCGAGATAACCAGTCAAAACACCATATAATTAAACAAAGTAGCATGATCTAATCCCAAAAATTACAACAGTGGGTGCTAAATCTTGAAATATGTATCATGCCAAACCAAAAAAGTGGACAGTGGGTGACTTACCTTCTAACTGCGGCTAACGAGTAGTGGTTGTCAACGGCAGTAGAGGGCGGCGCTGGCGCGGTGGCAATGGAGGTATATATTGGTCTACCGGCGTCGGAGGAAGAATGTGGTGTCGCCGGAGGTGGGGCACCGTGGAGGTGAGAACGGCAGTGAACCATAGAGGTGAAAGTCGCAGATTTTATTTTTCCAGATTTTTGAAGAGAGAAACAAGGAGAGAGAAAAAATAAATCTGGTTATTTTTAACGATGGCTTTTAGCGAGAGAATTATCCTGTCGCTAAAAGTCCGTCGGTGAAAGTCAAACTTTTACCGACGGAATTATTAGCGACGGGGTCATTCCGTCGCTTACAATTTTTTATTAAACCCAAAAATAAAAGAAAACTAAAGAGCTTTTAGCGACGAAAATTCGGTCGCTAAAAGACCGTCGAAAAAAGCCCATCGCGAAAAACCTTTTTCGACGGATTATTCTGTCGCTAATAATATTTAACGACAGAATTTTGCCGACGGTTATTTTCATCGATAAATGCCCATTTAACGACGAAATCCAGTCCGTCGCTAAAATTCCGTCACAAAATACCTCTTTTCTTGTAGTGAGAGTTGTGCTAAAGTTCGTTTTCACTGCAAAGCCCGACTAACCTAACCTAAAGTTTTTCTGATTGCACCAAGTTCAAACCTCAACTTGACAAAATTGTACATGATTAATCATAAGATACAACATCACATCAGTATGTAAGTAGTGTTGGGTTTGTGAGTTGAGTTGTTTGAAAACAAACAAACTCATTTTTCTCACATCGCTTGAACATGAGTTTTGAAAAGGGTTTATAAGGGCAAATGTACTTTTACTATACGTTTGGTAGTAAGACTACAGTGTGCTAGTCCCTATGCTACCCGCGTGCGGGTGCGCGAGTTTAGGCGCGTCTAGTTGCCGCGGTCGCGAAAACATGACTTATTTTTTAGAAAATATTTCGTATTTTTGAAAAAAATAGTTTTACTGAAAAGGTGTTTGATTTATTTAAATTCAAATTTTGATTTATTCAAATAAATTTCTGACATTTATTTTTTAACTGTTACAACTGTTTTTCCCAACGGCTGTGTCCGTCCAAATTCACACCCTTTTAGGTCTTTATAAATACAACTTTTTCAGTTCTTTTCAGTACACTGTACAATTTTCAAAAACTCTTTTTTCTTTAAAATTCTATAGAAAAAAATGCACACGGTTTCAAAGAGAATTCTGAGAGGATTTTTCGAATTTGTTGTTTGCAGATTCTCAAAGGTTTTGTTGTATCTTGGAGGACTATTTATCATTAACCCGTCAGCAAACTCGATTTCGAGTGGGGACAAATAAAGCCTTAAAGACAGCGATCACGTGCCTCAAAGTCTTTATTTGTGATTCTGATTCCATCAAAATTTCCAACAAGTAGTTCATGAACGAGCATCCGAGTTTCAAATCTCAACTCATTTCATCAATCTTAGTTCGACTGACACTCATTCGAGGGTTGTACCCCCCGACACCTCCTTTCTTCTATCAAAAACATGAAAAAACTCTTAATGACCTAACCTGCAAGCCTGTCCATGCATAGCTCAGTTCTGCTATATCCCTAAAGTCCTAAACTTACTTATTTGATAAGAGATTTTATCAACAACACTAGTGACAAAACTTAAGGCTAGTTACACGACAGGTTTAGTCTGCTAGAACCATTGGCATATAATACTTGAAAGATTGAAACTAACTGTACGGTTCAAGAATTTTTTGGGATTGAAGAGCAGAGATAATACTAAGATAACGAGATAGTTGCAAAACATATCCAAATAAACAAGTAAAAGACTTACGGACGACAACTCCGTCTTATAGGAATTGTATTATATCAAAAGTAGACAACGATAGCAAACCTAAACAAAAAAGACTATTTATTTATTTCTTTTATGGATACGCCGTAACTAACTAGTTAAAGATAACAAACTGATAAAACTAATTAAACAGGATAACTATAGCCAAAAAATATGATAAAGACTAAATTAAAATACCAATCTAAAAACACCAACTCACTATTAGCCACGAGCCTAATGCCAGACATGTGTCCTCGCCGCTGTAGTCTGTCCTCGATCTCCGTGCACCATTCCAGCACCGGAAACGCCACCTTTTCCGGCCATCAACCTGCTGCCTAACTGTAGTGGGTACCAAAACAAACACAAACGAAGCCCTTCAATCCCATCAGAAGCCCCAGAATTGAGAAATTACTATCAAACCAACCAAGATCCGAATGGGACCACCATCTAACCACCGACCATAACAGCGTGGCTCATCGGCTGCCAATCCAACCTAACACAAACAAACTACAAGCGGCGCATCTTCACCACCTGCAATTCACATCCAATAGCCTCTCTAGGGTAAGGGGGGGAGATCAACTAGGGGGGAAGGGGGACAAAAAAAAACTAGAAGAAAGAACCTTACCCTAGACTCACCAGCTCTTCTCCGACCTACGGTAGCACAAAATCTACGAGACCCAATTGACAAAATTAAACATAGTCAGAGACCCATTACCCCGATGGCAAATATGATCTACACCAGAAGCCCACCCTATTCCAATTGCGAAGCACGCCACGACCCTGACAGCTTAACCCCTCTTCAATCTCCAACTAACTCTGGCACTAGAAAACATGGATGAAACTCACATGACCGATTGTAAGCCATCATGACTACGTAGTCGTACAGCTCTCCGAAGCCACCAGGATCCCCCATAAAAAGCCTTAAATAAACAACAATATACATTACCACGTCACTAACCGCCGGGGAAACAGGCAGCGATGACGGAAAATGGAGGTCTGAAGGTTATCGCTATTCATCGCCTTTCTTTCTCGTAGAGGTTTTTTTCTCGCTTTCCTTACAATTGGTACAATACGTTTCAAGGATTATACTATGATCCCTGTCTTTCAAAAAATTGCTTGAATTCACTCCATTCTATCTTTCCTTCATTACGAAGGCTCCAATCATAACAGCCAATGCTACTGTTCTAGTGTGTGTGGCTTAAGCTGTAACATATCAAATGCATCAGGTACATCAATTAGAGGATTACTTTTGTATTGGTAAAAGTTGTTCTGAGAGCTACTTGAAAGTTTTGCACAAAAAGCATTGAAAACAGCTTTATGTGACAAAATGACAAGTGATTCTAATGTTCTGAATAAAAATCTAAAAACAATATATGTCATCTTGTAATGCTTGGAAATTCGGAACTCCATCGCCCAGGATCCCGAAGTGTTAACCTATAATATCACACATATCAGAGCACTTGGCATAATTTCAGATCTTCTAAAGTAACATAACCCTTCGTTCTTCCGACAACATAGAGTTCCACAAAAGAATTTCCAAGCTTAGGTTGTTAAGAATTTGTACATAAGTTCTTAATTGTATAGGCCCACGCAGGGGTCCTATTTACACAAAATAGGTAATTGTCTTAAAGTTTTACCCAACTCTAGCTTTTTTCTAAAGCGATCTACTGCTGGGGGCTACCCGCAGAGCGGTACAAAAAAGGGTGAGTTTTTGAGAGCTCTGTAAATTGGTTCAAGGGTAATCGTTGAAAGAGTTACAATGATTCAAAAACAAGCTATTAAGGGATTTCAAAACAGTCACAAAAATTCGATCAGAACAGGAAAAAGAGTTTCATTTATCCCTTTTGATAAGATATCCAAACGGTTATTCTCAGTCATTCTTGAAACGATCAATTCAGATACAATGTAAATAAATTTTGAAGATACTGACAATGGGCAGTAGTAATATCATACAGGCAAAGCTCAGTAAAATGTATGCATGCATGATGTACGACTACTAGTCTATTTAGGTACTAGCCAGTGTTCCACGCAGGATTCAGACCAGCCTTGTAGCGCCCACTTCAGTACAGAACATATCTCCATGTAAGTATACAGAAATCAAGTATCATGAAATCAGTACACAGTTCAATGCTCAATATGCAATAAACGGTGAGCACCGATAAAAGTTTAAATAATTGAAGCAGGTTCATCCACTGTCTCTTGATCCGCTTGTGTCACGTTGGCAAATTCCCTCAACATTTGCTCACGATAGCTCACAGAAAAGTACCTATTGTCAAACAGTTCCTTAAATCGTTCCCAAGTCAGCTCAGTCTTCTGCTGAGGAGTCATACCACTCTCTACCATCTTCCACTACTGATCGGCCTCACCCCTCAGCTTATACACCGCAAATTCTAACTTCTGTTTCTCGGTACTTCGTATGGCTCGAAAAACCTTCTCCATCTCCCCAATCCAAGCCTTTGCCTCCATAGGGTCCACTGATCCACTAAAAATTGAAGCATTCTGCTTGTTAAATTCACTTAAGGTACTTCCCTCCTGAGGTTGTGGTTGCGGGTGAATGGGGTTTTGTATACCTTGCTGCTGATTAACCAAATGTTGGGCCATGAATGCCAGAATCTGATTCATGGTATTCAACGCTGCAGCATGGGTTCTGGGTTTTGCTCTTGTTGCTCAACATGGGGTACTTCCCTAATTGGGATTTCCTGATCTCCACTACGACCTCCAGCGCGACCTCCCCGGCCCCTGGCTTGGTCTCCGCGACCCCTGGTTCCAGCTCTACGAGTGCGTGCCATGCTATAACAAATAAACTTCAATCAGAGTCTGCAAACACCTTTTATAAATGACTATGCAAATTTTAAAATTTCTAATAATATATTTTATCAGGTACATCTTCATCAAAATGATTTCATATACTTAACCACTGGTACGGTTCACTAATTTATCAAATCTTTCCCTAACTTTAATATCGAAACCTAGGCTTCCTCTCATAATTTTCTAAAGTCTACAGAATCATAAACCTATGATCGATCAATTGTTCGCCTAGGTTCGAGTCTACAGAATCATATACCTAAGCTCTGATACCAACTGTAACATCCCGAAATTTTCCGGAACATTAACGCTCAATCGATCAGTTCATTAAGACAGTAATATCCTCTACCTCAAAATACCACAATTGTCAGAGCAACTAAACCATAAAATTTAAATCTTAGTAAACCATTAGAAGTATCAAACTAGGTCTTAAAATTTTAAATAATAATGTTTACCCACGCA
>JAVXUP010002476.1:0-25000 GCA_033070095.1 Escallonia herrerae | reverse complement strand
ACCTAATTTGCATGCCTGTTCATGAATCGCTCGGTTGTGCTTTATATATCAGTAAAGTCCTAAACATCTTTATTTAAATGTGAGACTTTATCTACAATACCTTAAGAGATTGAAACTAAGTCATACATATCATACGTTGATACATTTGAAAGATTGTACTAGGATTCCTGCCTTTGAATTTTGCTCCATCAGTGTTCGAGTCTATTTGTGATTGATTCTAAAAGTTAGATACTTATTAGTTTATACAAGAGTTCGGTTAAAAAAACAGCTTGATTTCATAATTTTGGTAAAAGTTGTTTTAAAAACTAGTTAAAAGCTGTTGCATGAAAAGTGCTGAAAGTAGTTTTCTTGTGACAAAATGACCAATACTTTGATGTTTTAGAGAAAATGCTAAAAGCAATATATGTCATCGTAAAAACTTAGAGGGTAATTTAGCAGGTCAAACCTAAAAGTATTAAAATTCATAGACCACACTTTTTTCCAATATTCATGTTTTTAAATACTTATTTGCTTTGTGGGGTGACACCTTACTTATTTGTCATGCACCAATTAATCTCTTTTAAATTGGCTAAAAACGCGTTTGACCATCCCAAAATTAATTTCGATCCCTGCGAACAATCGTGAGCGCCTTGTATTTTCTAAAGGCCTAAACATTCACCTTTTGTGAATAACCATAAAACAACAAAGATGAAACCAGGGCCAGGTTGTCTAGGAAAAAGGGAGAACCAGGTTGGATTCTCCAGACTTGATGCTTGGGTCGGGTCTAACTATAGGCCCAGGGTATCAACATTGTGCCCGACAGCTGACATGGATAGGGCCCAGTGGGCAGAGTTGGTCCCTGCTTTTCACATTTTCAAGTACCATTCCACCCAAAAAAAAGGTGACCCAAGTTTTGTTGTTTATGCCCAAGCTGGCCCAGCTTGAAAAAGAGTCCATTTAGTACTTTTAGCTTTTTGTTTTGGGTCATTGAAGAGGAAGCTGGGCCAACCTGGCGGCGCATCAAATCCTGCACTTTTGGTGGGCTTGATATTGGCGTCCAACTTTTCTGTTTGTCACACTTCACAATGAACAAGCATTTTTGGTATTTTTGGCAGATATTTAAGAACTTCATTAATAAAAGTAGAAAGTCATATGATTCGAAACGAAAGAATGAAAAGCACAACTTTAGTGATGTAACAGTTTGAGCATCGATTTTATAACGCAAAAGTGTTTTGTTACTGTTGTTAACTTTATAGCAACAATATTTTTGTCGCTTCATTCAACAACTGTTTTATGTTACAAGCACTACTGCAGTAGATAGTCCTTTTAAATCTTGCCACCCCTTTTTTCACACCGTTGTTTTGTTGTGTTTTTCTAATAACCACAAAAAATAAGGAGATATCTCAAATTTAAACAAAGTAAAGACGCACGAGAGATAAGTCACGAAAACCTAAAATTACTCATATTGAAAACCGAAATGCCCCATGCTATGTAAAGCTCGCTCCCTAATTTTCACCAGTTCAAGAAATGCTCCTATAGGCTCAACTAATGACTTTGGCTCAAACAAGCTCTTTCACTTTCTTGACGACCGTTTCGGCACAAAGACCATTAAAAAGCTGAAGAAAAAACCTAGCGATCGTCGAGATCTTGAGATTATTATTAATTTTTTTTCAAAAAAACCACTGGTTTGAACAATGTGACAGATACAATTTAAATAACAGTAAAATTGTGATGCAAAGTTCCAAAGAATTTGTAAAACAAAATTTTGGAACGTCATTTCTCGTAAAGGAATTATAAGGGTCTTTACCGCCTTATTATGGACCTAAATCCTCGTCTACCGTTAATCTCTTAATAATCGTTTCCTCAATTACTAACTATGCTCCTTGATTGCAATGAACTCCTTCCTCGTGACTGAATCCCGCTCACCATGTATACCGGGAGACCAGCTTTTGTGCGAATTCTTTGGTCTGTCTAGCAGTACGCCAGGAGTAGCCTTGTTTCTCAAAATTATAAAACAAAACAGTAAAACCCTTGCCAAAAACAATAAAAAAGTTCTTTCAGATGGTAGGCCAGTCAAATGAGGCATAGAATCCACTTTAAATGGGCTTGATTGGCTTGTACCTTTTGATGCTGTCACACCATGCCTTTCTATCACTTTATTCTCTCCATGTTTAATGATGCAATGCAACAAAAGAATATTCAAATGGGAGCACCATGTTAATTCAAGTTTCTGTTAGAAAAATATTGTCAACAGGAATAGAATATGTTTGAGCCGAATGTTCCGTATTCTTTTCTTAAGACATTATTTGTTTCCTGTACTATAACGGGTTATCGCAAATCTACCTCCGAAGATAAACTAGGCGACCATTAAATATTATTTTCAAAATACTAATCCAAACAAAAATTATATTATGAGAGATAATATAGAGAATTTTCATCATCAATTAAGGAAGTATTGCGCTTATTTATAGTGCACCAAAAAGTGTCTTTGAAGATGTTTAATACTCCCTTATAACTATCATTAAATCAAAAGTCACCATCAAGGTTTGCAACTTTCTACTAAAAATTGAAGAGTCATCACCTCTAAAATTGTTTGCAACTTTCTACTAAAAATTGAAGAGTCTTCACCTCTAAAATTGGACCCAAGTGTTAATTATTAGAAAATTTTCATTTCTCATTTAAAGGTCAATACAAATTAATAAATTATGTCTTTATCTTTATGCAAAATATGGCAAAAAATATAGATAAAAGGATAAGAAAATTTTCATAATTCAAATATTGCATTAGGGTAATCATATTTCATCATTTGTTGCTTTAATTTGAAGGCATCTTATCGTGAAAACACATTGTAGCTTTTCAATTTGTTACTTACCAAGCTTTTATCATTCTTAATATGCAATGTTTTATTCGTTCAATCTATGCCCACTTCAAATGTTCTCAGCAAGCCAAAATTTTTATGGTGAACAATGTCCTCATCATTAATTCTCGCCCTCCATACTCGTTCTCTTTCGTTCGTTATTTTCTTTGCTGCTCTTATTCTCAATTCTTACTCTCAGAGCTATAATTTTTCTCACGTTTTTGCTCCTGTTCAAACTCTGAAAAAGGCTTAAATTACACCGAACAGACCCAAGTCCTGCTGGACCCTGAATTCATGGCTTTATTCTCGTCCCATTGACATGTCAAACAAAAGATCCGCTTCAGATAATGACGCAAAATCTACTGGAATGTTGCCAAATCTAGTTGCACTCTTCTCTATTTACTCGCATTCAAACAAAAAGCCACCCCTCTCGTTTTCTCCACTTTCCAGTATTTCCTCTGTACGCACATATACATCTCTTCTCTTTGAGGGGTACTCTGCAAATCAAAGCAACACCCTTCAATGGTGACCTTGAAAGGAGGAACCAGACCCCCCTGGGTGGGTCTTGGAGCTGCTGTTTGGCTTCAAATAGCAGCTGGAAATGCCTACAACTTCCCTCTTTACTCACACGCTCTGAAATCTGTTCTGGGTTTTAACCAGCACCAGCTCACAATGCTAGGAGTGGCCAACGACATAGGTGAAAACGTTGGGATCCTTCCCGGTATCTTCTGCAACAAATTCCCTCCTTGGGTTGTTCTTGCCCTTGGTGCCTTTGCATGCTTCTTTGGTTATGGTGTTCTTTGGCTTGCCGTGAGCCGCACTGTTGAATCACTGCCTTATTGGCTGGTCAGTCCATTCAAACACACACACAGCCCACACAGTATGTTTTGGTTTTTTTAGCATATGATTTGGGGACTTGATTGTTTGTATGCTCTGTTTAATTGGATTTCTTTGATTCTTAGATTATTATTGTTATTGGAGGAAGATGGAGTCTTGTAATATATGAGCTTGGTATGATCTGCAGTACTGTTTATTAATTCTTGGTGTATCACAAGTTTTTTTGTTTCGAAATAATCTAGGTGTTTAAGTTATGTGCTTCTGTTGAATTTCTTGTTAATATGGTGAAGTTGGATATGATTGGGCTTTAATTGGAAACTTATATGCATTGAAGTGTTTGGGAAGATTTGAAGTTTTTTTGCCTGTTCCTTAGTTGCCAAATTGTGTCTTGGAATTGGTCTTCTTTGTGAGAAAGCATATAACTAAGTAAATAAATGTCAAGAGTATTAATAATAACTACTATGACAATTGACCTATGTAATGAGAGAATGTATCCAATTGTTGCTAGATGCTGTGTGAATAAACTTATATTGCCTACTCCACTAAAGTAGAGGCCCAACTGAGTAGTCAATCACTCACAAGGTTGAAAGTAAGGAAAGGCATATACACCAGTTTGGGGTCAATCTGCTAGTTTATTACTAGAGTTGGAACTGTGAGACCATTGACTAGCATAAGCTTTATCCTTTAAGATAATTACTTAAAAGTGCAGTTCATTTGAGCAACGAAGGCAACGTAAGCAATTGCATCTATAGGGAGTCTCACTCCTCACTTTTGGTTTACTTTTGGCGTTGGCTAGCTGCTGGTTGTTCTTTTATTACGGAATATAGCTTCAAAACTTTCAAATTATAATTTTGACATATATTAGCTAATAAAACCATCGCTCAGTGAAGCTGATAAGATCTTTTCTTTGTTGACATATAACCTAACTCAAATTGCTGTGATCCTAATTTTAAAATGCCAGTCTATAGTAATAGGGGTAGCATGGTCTTCTTTGACTTTATAAGTAACTATTTGTTGGGCTACACATTTGAAAGAAGAAAGCATGTTGAGAATCGCACTCTCCACCAATTTCACATCCGGCTTGGCACAAGATTTAGTTGACTTGTTTTGATCTGTCGCACGGTAGATTGAAGGAGAATTGGGCAATGGCAGTTTGTCTGGCATATATGGTTGCTGGAATTCTGCATATCAGTTACTTGGACTTTTGAATGCTAAATTGAAGGAAAAAGTCTTCAGGGAAAAAGTTTATGTTCATAAAATTATTTTTTGAACAACAAGTTTATGACTTACCATATCTACTTCTTTATGTTGTGGCAGTTATGGGTTGCACTTTGTATTGCCACCAATAGTAGTGCCTGGTTCAGTACAGCAGTGCTTGTGACTAACATGAGAAACTTCCCTCTTAGTCGGGGCACAGTAGCTGGAATCCTCAAAGGCTATGGGGGTCTCAGTGCCGCAGTGTACACTGAAATTTACAGTGTATTGCTTCATAATTCCTCTTCTAAGCTCTTGCTGTTCCTTGCACTAGGGGTTCCTATGCTATGTTTTCTAATGATGTATTTCGTTAGGCCTTGTACTCCGGCTTCTGGGGACGACTCTGCCGAGCATGGCCATTTTCTTTTCACAGAGGCAGCTAGTGTTGTTCTTGGCTTATACCTTCTTACAACAACAATTTTGGGCAATATGCTTTCTTTAAGTGCTCCCATTCGTTATACTTTTCTTGTTATAATGGTGCTCCTCCTCATGGCTCCACTTGCTATCCCTGTGAAGATGACATTCTACCCTTCAGACCGCCGTAAGTTGGGTACGCTTGGTCTACAAGTTGGGTCTTCTGATCATTTAGTTCAAGGAGAAAACAATGCAGATAAAACAGAACCTTTGCTGACTCCGTCTTCATCAGTATCGGAACTGGGAGGTTTTCACAAAAGCGATAGTGTGTCAGACGTGGATATGCTTCTTGCTGAGGGAGAGGGTGCAGTGAAGAAAAAGAGGCGGCCTAGAAGGGGAGACGATTTCAATTTTAGTGAAGCTTTGGTCAAGGCTGATTTCTGGCTTCTGTTTTTGGTTTACTTTGTTGGGGTTGGTTCAGGTGTTACTGTTCTCAATAACCTAGCCCAGATAGGAATAGCTCAAGGTGTTCAAGACACCACTATCCTCTTGTCTCTTTTCAGCTTTTGCAATTTTGTAGGACGCCTCGGTGGGGGTGCTGTTTCTGAACATTTTGTCAGGTCAGCACCATTAGTCGATGTTTGTTCAATCATTGAATTAACAAGGGTGGAATCAATGATCAGCTTTCGTACAAGACTTTTGCTGATTTGAGTTTTTGACCTTCACATGTAAAGATTTTAATTTTATCAAGGGGGTTTGTTTGATTTTATTGCCCATTCATGGGGGAAAGGGGAAAAAAAAAATAGAAGTTGCATGTTTACCATCAATATAAAAGGAAGTGGCTAATATTTCACTCTAAAGTTATGTAAAATCACTGCAGCATCTATAGACTAGGACACCAGTAAACTTGTCTCTCCAACTTTTTAGTAGCAATACTTGTTACATTTTGGAAAGCTCTTCTTGCACTTGATGTTTTTTTCTATGAATTGCAGGTCAAAGACAATCCCTAGGACAGTTTGGATGACATGCACTCAAGTTGTAATGATTTTTACGTACCTTCTGTTTGCTTCTGCCCTTGATGGCACACTTCATGCTGCAACTGCATTGCTTGGAATCTGCTACGGTGTTCAGTTCTCTATCATGGTGCCAACAGCCTCTGAGCTTTTTGGCCTGAAGCATTTTGGCATAATTTTCAATTTCATGTCGTTGGGGAATCCCCTTGGTGCTTTCCTTTTCTCAGGTCTTCTTGCTGGGTATATGTATGATATCGAGGCAGCAAAGCAGCATGTTACGTCTTGCTTGGGTCCTAGTTGTTTTAGGCTGACCTTCCTTGTTCTGGCCAGTATTTGTGGGATGGGGACCATTCTTAGCATAGTTCTGACTAAAAGAATAAAGCCTGTTTATCAAATGCTTTATGCTGGGGGCTCCTTTCGGCTGCCTCAAAGTTCAAATCATTGAGATTATCCCAATGTGCAGCATGAGACTAAAGGATCTTCTTGGAAGACAGTTACAAGGATTTGCCACTTCAGCCACGGTAAGTTTGTGATTCTGACTTGCATCAACTCAGTGCACGTGGGAGAAATAGGATCGTTTTAAAGCATATTATAGCTGTTTTGACAATAACTCTCAGTATGTGTATCATATCCGAAGTATTGTGTTTAAAATGCATAGCAACCAGATAATTGTGCTGCTTGAATCCATGTGACCTTGAAACTATTGAAGGCATCCAAGCATTACAATCACATATGCAGCTGCATTTGGGACAACTGATATTGGCATTGTATGTAAATTAGCAAAATGAATTGTACTAGGGCATGAAAAATGGCTACAAAATACGAATTGTGTATCCTGCAGTCTTATTTTCATGGTTTAGGCTCCTCCCAACACTAAGATGGGATAGGTATGCATGGTTTCTTGAGAGGAGGCATTGTGGTTTCCTTCGACCACTTGGAATTTTGAGCGAGTCTAATCCAATCTTAAGCGAACAAGAGTGTGTCACATCTTTATACACACCTACAACGGCTAGAGATCAAATTTCCCATGTAGAAGTAATCACTAAGATTGTACAATGCAGTTCTAACCAGAAAAATATCTTGTACCTGCAAGTCCATATCCCCATTTAAAATTTTTTAATTTAACTCGAACAAGTCTCGGAGAGAAGCTCGGTGATATAGACATGTCTCTGAAGATGCGGACAACCTGCAGGTGGACAGAAAGACCCTATAGGGCGGAGTCAATATATGGTTTGGGACTCCGTCCCTATGGAAGTACTAATTCTTACCTAGAGGGAGAAGGATGGGATTTGGATGATGTAGTAGTTGATCTTTGTAGATTGGGCTGGCGATTCTTTTTTTGAAGCTGAGTTAATTATAATCCTATGTTGGCTGCGAGGTGCAGGTATAAGATAAGTCTCTTCGGTCTGCTGGGAAAGTAGTTGCATCAGATTGTTTCGTCGAAATAAAAAAGGAAATTTCAAAACAATGTTAGAATATGAAGGCTGGCATTATGAAAACATTGGATGAAAGTCCAGCATAGAGTTATGTACATCCTTCTCCTAGTGGTACCGTTTCTCTCTTGGTCAAGGTATGCATCTCATTCTAAAGTGCAGTAATATTAGAATTGTCATACAAATTGTAGAAGCAAGAACAAGAGTGTGGTTGATTGGCACAAAAAGTGAGTTATATTAGTCATCTGCACTTTTGAGGTTTTAATATATATTATGTAGTACTTAACATGACGGAAGAACCGTTCTCACTAAACACATATGGTTTCATCAAGCTGGAGCATAAATGTTAAACTTCCCCAGCTTGTTACAAACATTAATTCGACCAGTTCCCAGTAAAATGTGCACCATCTTAAGCTGGTTTTCCATCTTTACATAACTTGTAAATATAAGCCTCTACTGCACTTTCCCACGAACAAGTGACAGTCTACCTCATAAATTGGCTCGGCTGGAGTAGGTTTGGAGTATGCTTACAGGTCTGGAAGTCAGAAGCTACTGCTTTGATCATAACTTGGAAATGTAGGTCTTTAACTTCAGGACATAAGACTACAACCTCTAGGCAAGGAACCATGATGGTTCTTTATGCTTTCATCAATCAATGGATTCAAAGAAAGTTGGTGCACATTAATATTAGTATATCTAAGATCTCTAAGTCAGTTGCAAAGTTGTATGACATCGTTGAAGACAGATAATTCTCTTGAATATTTCTAACAGTAAATCATCAGTAAATAACTAACATCAACTCCCAAACCATGCCAGAATCGTCTTATATATACATATGTGTATGTGCGTGTGTTATAGGGGAAAGCGAATATGTTGCTGGCCTTAGGCAACTTGCCTAAGGCTAGCAACTGAAACTACGTAGTTTTGCTTTGTTTTTGCACAGTTTATTAATTTTCTTTTCTATATTTTTCCTTTCTCCCTGCAACTCTCTCTCTCTCTCTCTCTCTCTCTATATATATATATATATATATATATATATATATCTGCCCACATGCCCCATTGTCGGCCGACTAGCCTCTCAACGGCGGACCACCGCCCCCACCATCACAAACAACCGCTGATGTATAGATCCATCACTGCCGATCTATTCTCCCTGCAGCATCAGAATACGTTGCTTTTATCTGCTTCATTGGCCGTGCTTCGTAATTGCTATCACCTTGTCTCCTGCCAGTCTCCATCCCCAGCGACCCACCACCCCGATGACAAACAACTACAACCATAGCGAAACCGACCACTGTCGGCCTTCTTTCCTCTTGCCACATCACAGAAATAGCCACAACCACCTTCCAATCGTCATACTCCTTCACCGGCAATGCAACACCTACCAGTGTCGCAGACCAATTGCAAAAGCACCACGTCGCCAATATCAACCAATCACCTTCACCACTTGAGACCAACGACACCATCGATAACCCCCAACACGAAGTCCCTTCCATCGATAAATCAAAAATCTGCCGCTTTTAGCTCCGCCGCCATTGTTATGGCTGTCCTCAACTCCGGCGTTTCTATCATTATTATTGTCTCTATAGATTCTCTTAAACAAATTTAGAAGATTTCCGAAGATCCCCAATTTGAGAAATGTGATTATTAAAATCTAAATATTCTCAATTCAACAAATCCAATTATAATTAATGAACTATTTTTGAATTTGTGAACCTCAGGAGATGGGCGTTGATGGGTTTGTGAAATGTAATGGTGGCAGTGGTTTGTGATTTTGTTGGTGGTGGGTGTGGTCTGTGATGATGCAGTGGTTTGTGAGACCATCGACAGTGCGAATTTGTGTGTGGCGGTGGTGCTTTGTGGTGATGACGGTGGTGTGTCACTAACAAGGGAGGTTGGCCGGCGATTGGGGTAGGTAATAGTGGTCGATTCTGTGATTCGGTAGGAGGGGAAAGGGCTGACGGTGATGGGTTTTTGTGGTAGCGTTGGTTTGTGATGATGGGGCTGGGGGGTCGCCGGTTGGGTGGCTGGCAGTTGATGTTGGCCGAAAACAGGGCAATTGCATGGTTTGGGCAGATCTGTTAATGATCCATGATTCAACAGGGAAAGGAAAAAAAAAACAGAAAAAGAAGAGTTAGAAAAAAAGTGAAAACAACGTGATTTTAGTTACCAGCCTTAGACAACATACACACACACACATACTAGTTATAATGAGAACATCATTTTTGGTATAATACCCTTTTGGTGTTACACTGAAAGTAATTTTGGCACTGATAAGTGTCTATTAAGAAGACAAAATTGTAAAATATTACTATTCACTCTCCACGAACCATTAGTTACAACAAGACCCACCCACAATCCATCACCTAATTACCTATTTTCTTCTGCATTTCCCCTTCTCCCTCAAAACCCAATCTGCCACAGACAACCGCCAATTCTTCCAAAAATTTCAACTCAAGGTAAGCTTGCTTCGAATTCTCTGTATTTTTTCATTAAACTTAATACTACCAGTTTTTTGTCCTCTATTCTCCTTAATTTGCATTTCCATGCCACTGCTCACCGCTCGATGCTTGCTAACATGGACCTGATCTCGGAGTGCCTCCGCCTCCTCTTCGCTGCCTGCCGGTAGCCTTGCGTCGGAGGCGGGGACTCCCGAGCCCGAGTAACAGCAAAATCATCACCAGCGACCCATACTTCATCGTTTGCGCTAGCGGCGCCACCATCGGTGCCGATCTTCTCAGAACCGTCGCCATCTCCCCTCAGAAGACAAAGTCCGGCGACCTGCATTGATGGCTGTGAAAGGTATGAGTGACATAGTCTTTATTGCATATTGGGTTCGCGATACATCTATGCAGTTTGATATTTTCATTTGATGAAATATCAACTACACGAGAGCATGTCTAGATGAAATTACTCAAAGCTCGACTCTGTTGGGCTCTGCCTAGACTTTCCCGGACCATTGAGGGACCTTAATTGAGAAGTCTTGCAGGGAGAGGAGAAAGGAAGGAACTATCTGCCTTCATAACAATTGTTTAGTGTTAATTGTTGGGAATTTTCCATTATTGATTCTTACCTTATTAATGTTTGTACTACAAGGAATAAGTTGCAAAAAGAATCAATCAAATTGATTGATTGGTTTGAGAGATATTAACTCTCAAACATTGGCATTTAATAAGGTTGAAACTAATCATGAAGTGGGTTCCCACATGGCTTGAAAAATAGAAAATTTAAGGGTACTTAAATGGCTATGTGACATATCATATTGTTCTAGAAACACATGGTATGCATGGCCATGCACTCGCACATGTGCGGTGCACCGCACACGCGCGTCCGCGGCGGCGGGGGCGACGGCGGCGTAAAGGAGCTATTGGCGCTTTTAGGCGCACTTTGCACTTCGCACGTGCGCATCGTCGCTAGGAGCCCTCGCCCCGAGCCCAGCTTAACTTTTTGCGACAAATTCAACCTGTGAGTTATAATTTGGACTGAAACAGTGTAACTGTTCACGAAATTAAACAGATTTCAGATCTGTTTAAATTCAAAATGGCACCTGTCTAAGGTGCCTTTTGGTTCAAATATTGCAGCTGTTCAGTGTGTCTACAGATTGTGACTGTTAAGTGACATCTGCAGAATCACTTAACTGTCACAACTGTTTGCACCTGTTCTAGGCACCCTTTGGTGTCTATAAATAGGGCTGATGGTCAGATCATTTGTTCACTCCGAATTCTCTTTTGCTCTTTCTCTCAAATTTCTGTCTGTTGATTGCAATCTGCAGTGGTCAACAGAGTTTCGCCTGTTTTATCTTGGGAGACAGATTTGCTGCTACCCTACACAGATTATAAGGGAGCAAATACTGTCTTAAGGAAAGAGTGAAACGCATTCGACTCAGGCATATTTCACTCAATTATTCTCCGCACTGCCATTTTTTATCAACAATCTTAAGACAGTATTTGGTTACGATGGAGAATACTTCAAGGATGCCTGTGATCAACGACATATCAAAGCTGGCTAAGTTCGATGGCTCTTTCTTTAGGCGATGGAAGAGCAAGATGTACTTCTTTCTTGCTACATTGAAAATTGCCTATGTGCTCACTATTCCTAAGCCTATTATGGATGAAGCTGCAGACGAAGCAATAAAGCAGACTGCCATGAAGCAAAAGCAAAGGTGGGAGGATGACGACACCTACTGTAAGGGCTACATTTTGGGAGGGCTGTCCGACACTTTATACGACGTGTACGAGATCAAGTACGCAAACAGCACCGCAAAGGAACTATGGGATGATCTCGACAGCAAGTACAAGACGGAGGATGCCGGGAATAAAAAATTCTTAATCAGTAAGTTGTTTGACTTCCGCATGGAAAATAGCAAGTCTGTTATTACTCAGATTCATGAACTGCAAATGATTATGAATTTAATTATTTCGGAGGGCCACTCTCTTGACGAGTCTTTCCAAGTGTCTACAATAATTTCTAAATTGCCTTTAGCTTGGAAAGAATGTCGTAAAGAGTTAAAACAAAAGAAGGATGCCATGACCATGCAAGAGTTGGTCAAGTATATCCAAGTTGAAGAGAATTCTCGAAACTTGGATAGGCTTGAGTTGGAAGAAAACAAATCCTCCAAGGCTCTTGTAATAGATCATGCCTCCTCTAGTGGCACTAAGTGTAAGCTTGATGGTCAAGCTTCTGCTTCTACCAACCGGCAAGACAAGCCTAAAAAGGCCTGTTGGAAGTGTGGGAAAATTGGCCACTTCAAGAAGAATTGCCGAGTGGCTAAGAGGCAGAAAAAGGACCATGCCAATGTGGTTGACAACGAGGACTTCGTTGCAGTGGTTTCCAAAGCCAACATGATGGGGGAAGATGAAGAGTGGTGGGTGGACTCCGGTGCAACCAAGCACATTGCTAAAAATATAAATCTGTTCAAGGACCTCGAGCCAGTTGCAGAGGGATATCATCTCTGCATGGGAAATTCATCTACGGCTAAGGTCATGGGCAAAGGAACTGTTGTGCTCTATCTCTCCTCCGGAAAGAAGCTGACCTTAAAGGATGTGCTTTTTGTTCCCGATGTTAGAAAAATTCTTATATCTGTTAGTATGCTTAATCAATTTGGATTTAAGATTTTGTTTGAGTCATATAGTGTTATTCTGACCAAGGGAGGGAACTATGTTGGCAAGGGATATATAACCAATGGATTGTACAAGCTTACTATTTCTAATAAAGATACTAAGTTTGCTTATATTGTTGTTCCATTTAATTTATGGCATTCTAGACTACGTCATGTTAATTATAAACGCATGAAAAGTATGGTAAAATTGGGTTTAATACCTCAAAATACTTCACCTAGTTTAGAGAAATGTTCAGTTTGCATAAAGGCTAAAATAGCCAGAAAACCCTTTAAAGGGGTTGAGAGGAAAACACAACTATTAGAATTAGTACATTCGGACTTGTGTGAAATGGAAGGTCATTTAACAAGGGGTGGTAAAAGATACTTCATTACATTTATAGATGATTGTTCACGTTATACATACACGTACTTGCTAAGGACTAAGGATGAAGCTTTGGATAAATTTAAAATTTACAAAGCAGAAGTAGAGAATCAATTAGATCGTAAGATTAAAATTTTACTGTCGGATAGGGGAGGTGAATATCTTTCCTTTGACGATCTATTTGAAACTTGGGGTATCATACACCAAGTTACAGCTCCTTATAGTCCACAACAAAATGGTGTAGCCGAGAGGAAAAATAGGACCTTGCAAGAAATGGTTAATACCTTATTACTTACTTCTGATTTGCCTAAGAATTTGTGGGGGGAAGCACTCATGACTTCTACATATATACTTAATCGTATACCCCACAAGGTATCTAATGTCACACCCTACGAGTTATGGAAGAAGAGAAATCCTTCTTCTGGACACCTTAAAGTATGGGGGTGTAGGGCTTTAGTAAGGCTAACCGATCCGAAAAGACCCAAATTGGGGCAAAAGGCAATCGAATGTGTCTTCATAGGTTATGCTCAACATAGCAAAGCGTATAGATTCTTAACCATGGAATCAACGGAATCCGTTAGCCAAAATATTATTTTGGAATCTAGAGATGCAGAATTTTTTGAACATTCTTTCTCTAGAAATCGGAAAAGTGAAGACACAGTCGATGAGGATAAAGTTCACCCTACTCCGGAAATGGGGGAAGGAGGTGAACTAAGGAGAAGTAAGAGAGCAAGGATTGAAAAAACCTATGGTCCAGATTTCTACCAATTCTTAGTTGAGGGAAGTAGAAATAAAGGTGATTACTCTCATATGTATAACGTAGAACATGACCTTCTTACATATCGAGAAGCCATAACTTCTCGAGATTCTGACTTGTGGCAAGAAGCCATAAATGATGAAATGGAATCGATAATGTCAAACCAAACTTGGGTATTGACGGATTTACCACCAGGGTTTAAACCAATAGGCTGCAAATGGATCTTTAAGCGAAAGCTTAAGCCAGACGGATCTGTAGATATGTATAAAGCTAGACTTGTAGCCAAGGGTTTTAAACAAAAGGAAGGAATTAACTATTTCGACACTTATGCTCCGGTAGCCAGACTTAGCACTATAAGATTATTGTTTGCTTTATCGTCCATTAACAAACTAGTTATACACCAAATGGACGTCAAAACTGCTTTTCTAAATGGTATTTTAGATGAGGAGGTGTACATGGAACAACCGGAAGGTTTTGTACTAAAGGCCCAAGAAACAAAGGTTTGTAAGCTCATCAAATCTTTGTATGGCTTAAAACAAGCTCCTAAGCAGTGGCATGAACGATTTGACCAAGTCGTTCTCTCTCATGGATTTAGAATAAACGAATGTGACAAATGCGTTTATTCTAAGTTTGATAAAGGACGTGGTGTGATAATATGTTTGTATGTGGATGATATGTTAATCTTTGGAACTGATTTAGATACTGTGTTGAAAACTAAAATATTTCTATCTTCATCGTTTGATATGAAGGATATGGGGGAAGCCAATGTTATATTGGGAATGAAAATAATTAGATCCTCGGATTCTATTTCTTTATCACAGTCTCATTATATTGAGAAAATTTTAAAGAAATTTAATCACGAGAATTGTGCCCCGGTTGCTACCCCATATGACCCTTCGATCAAGTTGAGGGCAAATGAAGGAAAATGTGTTTCTCAGCTAGAGTATTCTAGTGTTATTGGCAGCTTGATGTATATCATGCAATGTACCTGACCAGATATAGCCTTTGTGGTTGGTGTTTTGAGTAGGTTTACTCATAACCCCGGGCAAGTCCATTGGAATGCGGTGTTTAGAGTACTTAAGTATCTTAAGGGAACAATGGACTATGCACTAACTTACAAGGAATTTCCTGCTGTTTTGGAAGGGTACACAGATGCAAACTGGATTACGGACTCAGATGAAACAAAGTCCACAAGTGGTTGGATATTTACCATAGGTGGAGGTGCTATTTCTTGGGGTTCCAAAAAGCAAACTTTGATTTCACATTCGACCATGGAGTCCGAGTTTATTGCTTTGGCAATGGTAGTCAAGGAGGCAGAATGGCTAAGAGACCTGTTGATAGAGATTCCTCTATAGCCTAAGCCAATGCCTGCTATTTCTATATTCTGTGATAACGAGGCAGCGTTAACGCGGGCATATAGTAATGTTTACAATGGGAATTCTAGACATATAAGTCTTAGACATAGCTATGTGAGAGAACAATTAAGCAAAGGAGTTGTTACTGTTAGTTATGTGAAGTCCAAAGGAAATTTGGCAGATCCCTTTACGAAAGGCCTAGGCAGGGATATAATATGGCAGACTTCCAGGGAGATGGGTTTGAAGCTCATGAAATTAGAGAGGTAACATACACGTGGAAACCAACTAGATACTAGAGTAACCTCTAGTCTACTAGTTCAATGGAAAAACACGTTGTATTTATAACCAAATATGCACTAAAAGATGAAGATTTTGATCTTCATGCCATCTCAAGGTAGTGCATGTATGTATGGAGAACAAAAGGAGGGTGGGAGTTATTCCCTTAATAAATCTATGTCCTTAAAGGAAGGTGCAAGTCATACAAGTGCACCTTAGTAGATTTACCTATGTAAGTGCGGGAAGTGGGGCCACTTCTACGAGATTTGAGCTAGTCTCTATAGCACTTATGAAAATCCTAAGATGTGGCACATGGCCGTAAATGTGCAGGTATTTGGAAATTTGGTTGGAAAGTTCTACACATAGTTGTGATGATCAATCACCAAGGATTCTTAGTTCAAGGCTAAGGTTACTTTGAATTCTGATTGACTTTATTGCTATATGGTAAATGTTCAAGTTGAAAGACACATTTATCTTAGTAGGACCTACCAAAGGATAGAGAGAGGTACATTTCTAAATTAGGAATGTGATAAAATCTAATTTTGGAAAATTGGGGGAAATTGTTGGGAATTTTCCATTATTAATTCTTACCTTATTAATGTTTGTACTACAAGGAATAAGTTGCAAAAAGAATCAATCAAATTGATTGATTGGTTTGAGAGATATTAACTCTCAAACATTGGCATTTAATAAGGTTGAAACTAATCATGAAGTGGGTTTCCACATGGCTTGAAAAATAGAAAAGTTAAGGGTACTTAAATGGTTATGTGACATATCATATTGTTCTAGAAACACATGGTATGCATGGCCATGCACTCGCACATGTGTGGTGCACTGCACCGCACACGCGTGGCGGCGGCGGCATAAAGGCGCTATTGGCGCTTTTAGGCGCACTTTGCACTTCGCACGTGCGCATCATCGCTAGGAGCCCTCGCCCTGAGCCCAGCTTAACTTTTTGCGACAAATTCAACCTGTGAGTTGTAATTTGGACTGAAACAGTGTAACTGTTCACGAAATTAAACAGATTTCAGATCTGTTTAAATTCGAAATGGCACCTGTCTAAGGTGCCTTTTGGTTCAAATATTGCAGCTGTTCAGTGTGTCTACAGATTGTGACTGTTAAGTGACATCTGCAGAATCACTTAACTGTCACAACTGTTTGCGCCTGTTCTAGGCACCCTTTGGTGTCTATAAATAGGGCTGATGGTCAGATCATTTGTTCACTCCGAATTCTCTCTTGCTCTCTCTCTCTCAAATTTCTGTCTGTTGATTGCAATCTGCGGTGGTCAACAGAGTTTCGCCTGTTTTATCTTGGGAGACAGATTTGCTGCTACCCTACGCAGATTATAAGGGAGCAAATACTGTCTTAAGGAAAGAGTGCAACGCATTCGACTTAGGCATATTTCACTCAATTATTCTCCGCACTGCCATTTTTTATCAACATTAATCAGATAGTGGTAGAACTTGGGTGCCTATGTATTTAACTCTCTGACGTGTGTAATGTGTGTGGGTGTGAATGTCGCGATGAAGATGGTGGGAGCTGATAGGTGGGGAGATGGGCAACAGAAGTATGAAATTTAGGGATTCTTTTTTTGAAATTTAGAAATTATCAAATTTAAGGGTATTTATGGACTTATTGTTACATTATCGGATTCCTAATTCACATATCTATTTATTTATTTATTGTCATAAAGAATATTATTCATATAATTTTGATTTTGTTTGTCATAAATGAGAGAAGGGATGGATATTGAGAAATGTAGTTATACTGTTGTGGCAAAAGAAGAAATAGATTCAAAGTATGTGAGGCTTTAATAAGTTCGTTTTCATTATTAGTGGTAAAAATTAATCTCCAACATTATAAATATTATTTTCTTAGTTTAAGATACGACTTTTTGCTTAATGTTTATGGCATATACTATCACATGATCACTGATATCGCTATTTCTCTGATCACTTATGATATCGCTATTTATCTGTTCACTTGTGATTGAAATGTAAAGGCTTCTTTCTTAACATATTACATAATCAACACAAATGGTGCATGTGCAATTATAAAAAATATATGTTAATCTGAATGATAAAAATAATAAGAAAATATGCAATGAATTACAAGTTTACCATGAGCATGAGGACCGAGAGGGAATAAGTGCTCATAATTTCTTTTACTGTTACACAAATATTTACGCATTTGACAACATACGTGATGAGTAAATATCGCATAAAAAGTGATCAGAGTTATACAATGACAGAATCGCACACGCATCACGTGTGCACGGCGGCTCGTATATATAGTGGGAAGAAGGGACTATTGAAGTTTGTGAACTGCCCTATGAGAAATTATTTAGTTTATTGAGGGAAGAGGGAAACGACCTCCACTAGGTTGCTAACGAGTTCTTTTATCTTAATACTCTTATTCTCTTATTTTAAGCAACTTGCATTTGAAGATTCTGATTCTCTTTATCCTGGGAAACTTATGGATGTATACGCTTCAAAGCTATGTGCAGAAAGCAAGGCATTAGGCTGAGATATTGGAGCATAAACCTAGTTGGCCGACATGCAGTAGAGTATACAAGCAATTGCTTTGGACTAGAAAGAGTGCTCTTCTTGGGTGCATATGATTTGAACCAGGTATGCATTGAAATGGTCCTTGAGATGCATGGCCTGTATTGGACGTTCTCTAGAGGACAATCAGTTTGTTTAGCTGCTTCTACTGTCAACATTATCAGCCTTTCTGTTATAATGGTAAACCAAATTCGAGATGTCTTGGACATACTCCTGAGCATATTGTGAACGCTCGTTCAAGTTTCTGTTCCATGAACATTCGCGTGAGTGACTTGTAGAAATCATGAAAAATCACACATTGAGATCTGCGTTCTTTTTTTTAGTCTTAGGTGACTGGCAAAATTATGGTGACCGACAGAATTGTCGTAAATACGGATGAAAATGGGTGAAAGGATGCTTGAAATTGTACTGAAATCCTGATGCAGGGAAAATTGCAAGCCTTGCCTTTTGATGGAAGAAAATCTCACCACCTCAAACTAACTTCAAGAAAAAAAGACCCACAGAAAAGGATAAAAGTCAAAAGAAAAGGAAAAAATGGAAAGAAGAAAATGAAAAAAACTCTTCAAGTGGGTTTCATATCTTGAAACATCACGGACCAAAGTGACTGAACTCCACCATCACCGCCCATCTTTTCATTGTTGCAAGGACTGCTATTGTTCACCATTGTGCCCAAACCCCTTCTATCCAGAGGACCAGACACACCAGGGCTCCTACTCTGAAACACCACCTTCTCTTTCACCCTTCCTTCCAGAGCTCCAGGCACTATTGGAGTCCAAGTTGTGTACATCAACCTCTCTGGCACGTTCCCATCCAAAGGCCCTGATAAACTGATGCTCCTGTTTGTGACCATCAACCTCTCTTGAGCCCTCCTATCTAATGGCCCTGATCTCATTATTCTCCTATTTGTCACCATAGCCTTTTCTTGCGTAGGCTCCTTCCAACTCTGGTTGTTCCTCAACGCCCCGGTCCATTGTGACCGATACGGGCTCAGCTCCGATAAAGTTACACGACCCGAATCATTGCGAAAACCTAATTTGCCGATGTTCTTGGAAATTAGCTTCTTGGTCTTGTTGAGTGCCAAAATGAGCCTCGAGAGACCGTGTGAGCTTCCTCGAAACTCTTTCCTAGCAAGCTTGAGTATTTCTAGCCTGTGTTTGGCGATAGAAATTCCCATGCTTTGGAGGAATTCATGGTTGAAGTAGCTCACGTCCTCTTCTCCGAGCTCGTTTCTAGTGAAGGCGCGACCGTACTCGTACGTAAGCGACGGGTCAAGGCCGGTTTTCGATAGCCAGGAGTACCAGTCCATGGCTACTTGGTTACCATGCTTTTGGTGCTTGATAATTGGTGTAGACTCCAATATATATTGTTCGAATCCCACTAAAAAGAGGACGAGAAGGTGAAGATTAATGAATGTTGTTGACAAATGTAGGGAGTGGGGCAAAGTGCCATATTACTAGTAAATTCTTACTTTCCCTCTTTTATGGAATTAGAAATGCAGTGGTTGAGAAAGCATGGAAACTTAGGTCTCATTTTCATTTTTATATGTTTACTTTCTTTTAGGTGGATTCAATGGTTAGGTGTGTCTTGATTACTACTTGACTGGCACATGACTCAAATATAACTACAACACCCGCCCAAATATATCACTCTATAACTAGTTGTAGAAGTTGGATGGATATGAATGTGGGCATTGTACAATCCAATAAATCATGGAGAGTTGGACTAGGACTACCATGTAAGCTTTTATAAAGCACCACAGTTGGGTTGAGGCTAAGTTTCAATCCCTCTCCTACTCTGCTCTCTCTGGTTATTAGGAAAACAACATTATATTCGGGTTTTCAAAGAACTTGCATTTGGCGATTGCAAATTCAGGAAAATTTGGTCAAAGATAATAAGGTACACATGTGACGAGAAATTCGCAAAAAACATTCATTGTGATTGGTGGTGGCAGCACAAATATCACAGAAATTTATTTAGGGATAATTTTATCTTGGGGTCTTTCTGGGGCTGAACTAACGACGACAATCTCACCATTTGTAACAACGGCTCCTATCAAACATCATGACGTTGGTCCAAGCTCCTTGCGTGTGGTGCCCCTTGCTTCTTCCATATCCAGAGTCCCTTGTTTCCTTCACAAAACAGTTTATTTCCTCCTTTTCATTAGATTTTTTTTATTTTTTTGGCGAATTTTTAGATTCAAAACCATGTGTTTGGACTAAACTCTAACGTTAAATCGACGATGGACATGTGTCACCAAAGGTAAGATTCTAGAACCTTTGGATCGCCTCCTCGGCCCTGGAACTTAATTGCATCACGATGGACCAGGGTCTCTAGCTAGTGGCTGCCAAAGTACTGTCCGATCCATGGCCTTGCTCTGGGACATCAATCCCTTTGAACCGACTCTGGCCCAGTGAGCCATCCCTTCAACAAGGAAGTCATGCAAATTTCTCTCTCAGATGGCTCTAAGTTTTCTACTTATGACACGTATAATGGCATCATTGGCCCTCAATATTATGTCAGACCCTTTGTGCTAACATGCTTCTCCATCAAGCTTTGGATGCCGCCAAGTGTCGCGCCTTTTTGACAACTATACACAGAGGCGTCTATGACCTCGTGTCCAGAGTTAAACCCAGCATGCCCAGTAGTTTAACAAGTTAACTACTTTGCTAGCAGCTAGATACCTCGCTAGATCGCGTCAAGCCTCATGAACATTGTGCAGCGAAAGCATGAGCCCCTCCATGCCTATGCCATTAGTTTCACCAAGGAGGCATTGCTGATTACAAAAAATATGACTAGGTTGTTGCGTTCGTGGCCATGACTGCAGGGGTATGAAACGACGCCTTGTCGTGATTAATGTTCGAAAAACGTCCCAAGGACATGGACTAAAATAAGAGGATGACGAGAATGGAAAAGTGCAAAATATAGAATGATTAACAATGTTGGGAAATTATTGGTGGTAACAAACTTACATTTGCAGACGTGCATTTGACTGTCCTGCCATCTGAGAACCATACCCCTTGATGTCAAGATCCCATATTTTGAGTGGAACCAAATTAGCAACCACCTCCGCCAGCCGGTGAAGATGAGGACTCCGGGTTATAAGAGGGATGTGAAGAGGTATTTTAGGTTTCAAGATGACCACAAGCACGAAATAGATGAATGCTACCATTTTAAGGATGAGATAATTGATTCATCAACCGAGTCTACTTCAGGGATTTGTAAGCAAGCCGGGCACTGAGACGGATGAGGATATCCCAAAGCAAGCTTCAGTTTTTGGTTAACATATCATGCAAAAACTGTGGAGGTAAGAGACATCGGGAAATATTAGTAAGCAGAATACTAGGAACTAGCTAAATACTATTCTTAACATTGTCCATCAGTTCAATACAAAGGCCAAATAGCTTCTTCCTAAACTGAAAATTTCTAGAACCGGTCGCTTTTCCTGTCAGCATAATTACTTCTAACGCTATGCACGAGTTACAGATTTAATGACATTTAAATTCACAATTCAATGACATTCAAAATTCACAAGCAATTCCAGACGAGAAGAAGAAATTAAGGAAACAATAGTGAAGAATTCATGTGTTGACATTTAGCTTAGACCCAAGGTAACAGAAATTTCAGAAGCGTATTGTTGCTTTAGACCTACATGAGCAAAAAATAAAAAAAAAACAATTCAATATTTGTCATGACTACAAATCCAATACTAAAAGGAGATAGAAATCATATGTTGAGTTAGTAGGGGGTGCTTGTCAATAAGAAAAAGATTTACAACTCTCTATACTTACAAGTTACTTAGATTCTTTTCATACTCTGATATAAGTATCATAGTTATGAATATTGTATCATAGTGTGCACCGTTTAATATTTTCTATTGTTTAGAGAAGTCCAATATTCTCCATCAGTTTTTCTCTCTAACTAAGATAATCTCCCTCCTTTTATTTCATTATAAGTTTATATACATAGTTTACTTTTGTATTTTTTTTCAATCATTTGTCACATATCTTTACTCTTTTCTTGATGGTCTTGAGTAATATAAATCTTAACATACAGATTATTATAGTTAGAATTATCACTATTAATTGGGACAAACTATTTTTATCATTTCTAATACTATTTTTCATCTTCATTTGTTGTTAAAAGCTTTCAATTATTATTCAAGTTCATTTTTAATGACAAAAAAATTGGTAGAAAAACTCATATAAAAAGATAAAAATAATATTTTAATTATTTTTTTGTCGCCGTCTATTTTGTTATTGTATTAGGCATATAAATCTCTTAACTAGAGTTGTCAAATTACTCCGGGCGGGCACCGATCAAGCTAGTTTTCAAAATAATAATATATACTAGCCTTAGTGTCTGTATATGTGTGTATCATATTGCGTAGATACATATTTGTCTCTTCTCTCTCATTCTCTCCTCTCTCTGCAATTTGCTGTGTACAGCCCGGCCCGCCAACCATCGTGACACCGGCCTTTAGTGCGGCCCCATATTCTCCGGGTCTGGCCCATGGTCTCACCAACCACGTACCACCAACGGCCCGGGTCTGAAAATGAATCCTACCCGAAGCCCCAGCCCGGTTTTGGCCCCACTTGTTTGAACCTTTACCCACTCCATCAATTCCTTCGCTCCATAACCAAAACCACCCCAACAACACAATATAACGGCTAGTTTGGGGGGTATTTTAGTCTAACCTATATTTTTCAACTCCTTTACACTCTTACCCTCCCCAACAACTATAAACGGATAGTTTGTAGGGGTATTTTGGTCTTTTGTGAAGTTTCTAAAATCTATAAATTCACACCATTTCTCTCTAATTTTTCACACCAATCTTCTTACTCTCTCTTACCTAAACATTCTATATTTCTACAAGCTTTGCTACTATTTTCCTCTCCAATTACTACTCTTGCTAATTACTACTAGTATTTACTAATTAGTACTCTTGTTTATTAATTACTAGTCTTGCTAAATTCTTTTTAATTACTACTCTTGCTAATTACTACTAGTATTTACTAATTAGTACTCTTGTTTATTAATTACTAGTCTTGCTAAATTCTTTTTAATTACTAACTCTCTAATATTTGTTACTCGTTCATTCTTTTAATTGTTATTTCTTATTACTACTCTTATACTTGTGTATTTAGTTACTCTTACAAAGTTTAGCTCGAAATATGGCTGGATTATTGAAGAAAATGAGGCGTGCATCGTCATCACGAAAAACATCATCATCATCGCAAGCACCACCACCAGCACAAGCGCCAGCGCCACGGCCATCACAAACACCAATCCAAGCACCAACACAACCATTCGTTCCTGGACGAATGACATATACCGTCTGGTCAAACAATTGGGATTAGAGTCAATTTTGTAAAACTCGTTAGACTCAATTTTGTCATCGGATGAGAGTCAGTTTTGTAAAACTAATTACCTCAGTTCCTCGTAAACCGTCCGGTCAAATGACGTATTTGATATTTTTAAAAATTGTCAGACACGTAATTATCCCCAAACTAGGAGTGTCTGTGCAATCCAAACTCACTATCCCTTTCTCAAAATGTAAATACACCTTCAACATTCTTGAAGAATATAATTAGGAGTGTCTGTGACACATACTCATTATCCCTCCACGCGCACCCATTTAAAAGATACTCAAAGCCATTCATTTTAATATCTGGGTTTCATGGGTCAAATTTATACTACTTATTAAGTCAAAACTTAGTTTGGTGTAGTACGTTTTTGGTATTACATAACTATCAACTTATAATGATGACAAGTGACATTCTAATTTTTTTTTTAAAAAAATGACTAAAAATAAAAATCTTAATTTCTAAGTAACTACCTACAAAAATATGTTTAGTTTTTACAAGTTAAAATTCATTTGAAAATATAGTTAAAAAAAATTCAAAGGCCAAATTTGATACGATAATAATATTTTGTTAATTTATTTTTGGACACGTATGACTAACTTATTTTTCTGTTATTTAAAAATCAATTTACTGAATATGACAATAAACACGTATATGTGATATTTAATTATCTTTTCTTAACAAAATTGAAATAGTAATAATAATATAATTTTCGCAGACGTATCGCGTGTGTATACCATGATGACTCGTTTTTTTAAATCTAATAACCAACCTTTAATGGGTCCTACAATGGTGCCCGTTAAATCATATAACTAATTGTTAGGAAAACTGCCAGCCATACCGAATGACGGACCAGGCGACCAGCCATCGCCACTCGCGACCAATGAGGCGGCGGGGTCAAGAATATTTACCTGGACTAGCTACGGGTCTTTTTTCGGATAACGGATGAAACCAACCCATGACCAAATTAGCCCGGGTTGATATGGGTTAGTACCGTTTTATATTTAACCCATTTAAGTCGCACCCAAACCCGACCTGTCACCTCTAAGCACAACCAACTACCTTGAAGACCGTTAGGATCAAATTTCAGTCAAAGACCCTCCTTACCATCTTTCTCGCTCAACCAAATCCGTACCACCACTTATGCATCGGGTGTGTGTGTGTGGGGCATTATATGCATGAAGAGTACACTCCATATGATCCTTCTTTTGTTTGGCTGTTCTTGTTAATTAACTACCAAAAAGAGTGAACGACGGAACGTTTCATACTATGCATTCTTGGATATTACTGAGAAAACCATCATCTTATACTCATCGAATCCTCACAGCTCGACACCAAATCTTCACGCAATCAAATTCACCACATTCATCTTCATTGATATCAAATAGTGGGTCGGAGGGCTATGCGTATGAAGGTAGTACGAAGAGCGACTCGGCGGGAGAAATGCTCCTGAGATCGCTCTACTCTGGCGTTTTCTT